>JAJMKR010000006.1:52655-293691 GCA_030563945.1 Geotrichum australiense | reverse complement strand
TTGTTCAATACCTCTTTTTGCTTATCGTAACATTTTACCACGTTTGAGAGCGTCCGTAAACCTTACTGGCATTCAGGCTGAACAACTGTATGAAATCATCTGGTTTGCAACAGATCAAGCTGGAACACTTTTTGAGACGGTGTAAGGTACAGAAATGACAAGACCGAGAAAGATGGCGCAGCCTCAACAGGCAGTAGTTGTTTTAAAGAGGTAAAGCTCACTATATTGGAGTATAAGCCTAGTACAATTGGTTTTTAACGAGACAAATTTGTTAGTACTTCAAAGTGTTGTATTTTTGTTTAGCGTATGAATTCGATGTCAGTACGGATATCCGGAATTTTGGTACATTGGGAAGAACTATCTTTGTTATCCATCAAATTATCGTAACCCATTAAGGTACCACACATACTCCAAAAATCACAGAGACTAAATGTTAAAGAAGTTGGTCGCCTAAAAGTTCAAATGACTGTGTATTTAATATGGTACATGGTCATTTTGAGCTCTTGTGATGGGCACAATGACAGTTAAGCTCAGTGTACTACAAGCTACATTGAATTTGGCTTTGGGGTTGAGTTGATTGGCCTTAATTGGGGAAAACTTACGCAACACCTTTTTTTCTTCTCTTTTTTCTACTTCTTCTTCTTCTTCAATATTTTCAGACGCAACTGCTTACAACTTCGTCAGACTTCTGCATAATAATTCATATCTTTAGATTGTTTTGACTTGACAATTAGACTCCGCCTCGATCTAAACCAGGAGCTGTACAAAGATGAGTGACGATCAGACAATATACAATATATTTGTATATTTATTTATTATCGTGATATTTGTCACCACCTACCTATTCTCCCTGCTCAAAATCTTGATGTCAAAAACGTTCTTTGATGTTTTCTCCAAAACAGCTTTGCAATTTTTTTTTTTCAAAGTAAAATAAAACATATAAAACAAACAATAACTACCTAGCTTTATTAGCCAATCATTGCTTTGGGGTTGTAAGGAACTAAAACAAAGCTGCTTCTAGTTATACCAGATCAAGAAAGTTTCACTACACATCAAGCCTTCTTCACCAATAGACAACATATCGTTTTTCACATTTATCAACATAGTTGTTTGTCGTACAACTGTAATGTCTCAAATGCAATTCGATGCGCTGTGTGCTATGATTGATTGACACACAATTTAAGAGCCGATTAAACTATTTCATTGTCATGAAAACGGTTAACTTAACCGTTCGCAGTACTTTTTTCATTGATGAATTTGAATTGAGTCCGGTTCCAGGAAAAATTGGCATAAATAGGAGTCACCAAACGAATCTAGCTAATTACGTAGATATATATTATCCACTATGATTGATATGGCTATTTCATTTATTATTTTATTCCTAAACTGTATTTTATTGTTACAAATGACAATGCCATTCATAATCAACAGTTTCCATGCTCCATGATCAACGTTCTACTCCCCAAGCGAGTGAACTTATCAAGATACAACCCGTCCCCGGAAACAGCCATTAATATAGGAGTAGATCCAATAGCTTGAAATTGGCGTTCACGAAGACCACATTTGACATTAAAAGGGCGTTTAGTCTAATTGTTTTATATTGGAGTAACCGATTTATAATTTGATTGTGCCGTGCTCATTTCTCCGTGGACTTTTTTTTGGCGGTTCAATAGTTGTTATTTTCGGAGGTCAAAATAATATCTTCGGTAGTTCAACACTATCTATTTAGGTGTATCAATATGAAATATCATTACTTGTATAAATTTTACTGTATTTGTGATTTGCGTTTTCTTGTATTAGGTTGGACATCTCCAAAAAGACATAAATAGACGATTACTGAATTTGACCAGATTGGACTCTGTATACAACGGCAGTAGTTATGAGAAATCGGTTAACAAAAGGATACCAAACAGTGTAACGATGGAGCGTATACAATTATGAACTGATTTGATTGAATGATCACAAATTATCCCGATGAGTTACCGTATCTCCAGATACATTAAGAACTGCTACATTAACTTCCTTGAGATCTTAACATCTTTTGACACAAAAAATGTTTTCAAAAACTTAAACACTTCTGCTAAGACTACTTGATACTACAGTATATTATTGACTTTCAGTTACGTTTCCAGAGCAAAACCTACGCGGATGACGACATGGAAGATCTCAATAAGGTTCATGAGTTCATGAGTATTAACGCCGGCCGAGACAAATTTAAGACAAAAAATCATGAATACTTTAGAGGTTTAACCATAATCCCGTTTTTAACGATTATTTTGTCTCTCTTTAGGTCTCTTGATCTACTTTGTTAGTGCTTGTGGGCAAGATTGGGTGGGTAATAGCTGTAAGTTATACGCTTGTACAACTGAGCGCATGGAATGTGCCAGTTTGGGTGGAATCTCTAAAACAATAGGTCGTGAGAAAAAAAATAAAAAAAATTGAAGAATTATAATTCTTAAAACATTTTTCAATTTGGAATCGGGGGGCTCAACTTGTAACAGCGGTAAAACAGTAATTTTCACAAAGTGCACGATGAATATGTTTGCATAAACTTGAGCTGCTTTGAATTCAAGTTACCATGTTAATGCAAAATCTGGGGGCCTAAATAAATTTACATCTTAATTCAATTCTACAGATCGATTAAAGGAGATTATCTTATTGTTCCCCTTAAGGAGTGGTACTACAATAATAATAACACTGAGTTTGAACACTTGATTGACTATTGTTCCAAAAAGTATAGGCCCTACTGCATCTAGCTTAATATAAATATTGTTATTTACTGCAAAATTAATGTTCACGTATTTGAACTTCAGTAACTCATACGTCAGTAACAATTGTACTTGTAAACACATGTTAGTTTCAGAATTCTAGTTTCTAGAAAAATAGATGATTGATTTGGCATTGTACGTACTTGCGTTTAGGCAATTGTTTGTGATAATAGAATAAGGGGGATTTATTATATTAGAGTTAAGATTTATGTACAGTATGGCGGGAGTTTTTTTGCAGTACCCCGTTATTTTGAGTATGTCTGGAAGAAACGCCAATGACTACGTAGTTTTCACTAGGTTTATAAAGCACTAATGGTATCAGTAGTATAGTAAATATTACACACAAATTTACAAATATAGAGGTAGGCAAATGCCGGTTACAATACGGATCAGCCATATGTTATATACGCCATCATATTATCACAACATATATATCTCCCTCCAGTGGAGTGGATGGCTCAAAGTTGAGTGGTAATTTTAACAATTTTGGAAAGTGTCAAATCTCTTGTTCCATCTTGTACGTATCTTCTCTTATCTTAGATCACAAGTTCTGGCATAGCACGCTTGTTCCGTTGCACTTAACCCATTTCTGGTTAGTGCTGGTGTTTACAGCCTTTTGTTATAGTGGTCAGTTAGATGTGGTACACGGTACGTACACTATTTAGTATACCTTCCATACGCAATTTGATGCAGTTCCAGCGCTTTTAGCGTGCACCGTTGTTTTCTTTCTTTTTTCTATTTTTTTTTTTTTTTTTTTTTTTTTTTTTTTTTTTTTTTTTTTTTTTTTTTTTTTTTTTTTTTTTTTTTTTTTTTTTTTTTTTAAGGTTCAGGTCAATCTCCACTTCAGCTACCATTTTGAGTTAGTAGGTCACCTCAGCTAGGCCCAATTCCATTCACCTCAATATTTGAACATCAAGCGAAATTTTTCTATATTTTTTTTTTCTCTCTCTGATTTTTATTCCAAACAATATTTATTGTAGATTCCTTCTTCATATTCTGTTTCTTATTGAACCTTTGCAACCGATTCTTCTTCGATATCATTTAGAAGAGTTTGAACCCATCCCTTCAATTTCATGGTTAATTACTATCCACTTTATCCATTCGGACATTGTCAAATAGATTCAATTCTTAGAGTATCGCACTGTTTCCTGATAGATAAAGTCTCCCATTCCGATCACTGAAGCCATAACTCTCAATTCAGTTTACTTCACAGCTATCACAATGGATGGCTCTAGTACCCCGAAACAGAAAATAAGCTTGAGTCCGGGAAAATCTATGCGTCTTTCTAAATTCAAAAAGTTTGCAAAGTACAATCGTTCATCTTCACGAGACGAATCTTTTGTCCCTCAGTTTTCATATTCCGATCTTCCAAACTCGCCAAAATTTGAATCTATACCATCCATACCAACAGTTAGAACCCGAAGCAATTCCGATGCCGTTCATTCAGTTTCCACACAAACAACTTTTGAATGTCACAGGTCTCAAGATTTTTCAGCGTCAAATAGCTCCGCCAAGATGAGCTATCCACTTTCAACACACTCTTTATCATCAGAAAGTACACATATTCCTAGTCAATCGAAATCTTCTCTAATTTATCGATTGAGCTCGCTATCCGACAAGAAGAGAGGTTCGCTTCACAACCGATCTTCAGAAAAAAGTTTCATAATTGCATCATCACTAAACTACAAGCATAATTCGTCTTCTGACACTTCCCTAATATCTAATAATATCGGAAATTATAATGATACTTGCGATATTAAAAGCAACTCGTCGAATGATTGTTGGAAAAAGAATCTGTTTTTTAAGAGTCGAAATCAAAAGCCAAACAAACCGGAAGATGAGACATTTCAAAAGTTTCCCACCAACTCAAAGGTTTCATCGCCACAGTCTCAACATTCATTACATCAAAACATGTCACATCCTAGTGCAATTACTTTAGACAATACTCAAAATAATTCGACCAGCTCATCAAATTTCCCATCATTAGAAGAACCTAATCTAGGTAAGTTGAACATTTGCAGGCTTCAGAAAGAATTGCTATGCATTCTTCTGAATACAAGACAATTGGAGCGTTGATCAATCTCTTTTAAGCTAACACAACAAACTATTTAACAGATATGGAGGGGATTCAAAAAGACGTCATACGCAAGATGAACAACTCATCAGGCGCGATAGGTGAGACACAACTAAAATACTCAATTGACGACGGCTACTTTATTTCGTATGTGCTAAAGAAACCAAAATTCAGTCTAATCTGCTAAACATTTTGACGTCGCAACAAATGTCCTAACTTTTACAATTATCTTTGTTTCTTAACTTGACTTTTAGGGGTAGTGGCTATATCACGTCGGGTTCTAAATTGACTCTTGCAGAGAAAAACATCGGAGTGAAATGTACTCTGGATTTACGAGGATCCACCGCTCTTGCAATGTTCGACGTTTCGAAGATCATAATAAATTGTTCATTGTCCAACAAAGAAGTCCGAACAGTCCAAATCTTATTAGGCTCTGCTAGCCATGCCGAATTCTGCCAATGGGTAGCTGTTGTCTTTTTGCACGCGAATCTTAAATTATCTGGGCTCAAAGATAAAGGTTATTACCCTTTGTCTCCTAAATCGCCTTTACTAAACGATAAAATTTCAGGGACAGAAATACTACTTCAGGGAAACGTGGGGTTCATACCACATGAACGAAAGGTTCACGAAAATCATCCAGACTCGACATCTGATAATTGGATAGACGCAACTGTCTTGCTAAGGCAAAGTGGTACTTTGGAAATCGTCAATTACAAAACTCGCTCGACTTTAGACAAAGTCAATATAAACTCTGTTATTACGTCTAACATTAGTCACCTTCACGAGAGCATACACAATAACTCGTACGTTATAACAATCACAAAGACAGACCCAAGTATAATAAAACCAGAGTCCGATTCGCTTATAGAAGAATCGAAATACACATCTGTTGATCTTAAATTCGAAAATGAAAAACAATATAGCAAATGGTTTCGGGCGCTTAGAAAAATGGCAAGGCTTCACGTGTATACACAATCGACAGGTAATCCTTATGATGCGGCTAGGATATCAAGAACGATATGTATTAAAGTTATGAAAACGAAAATCACTCCTCATGATAATTGTCAACTTGTAAATGACATTTTTATTGAAATTAGCTATTCAGATCGAGTAAATGGCAGAACGTTGTCATCTAGTTTACAGACATGGCTGGAAGAATTCAAATATGCCGATATAACGACAGACACCATACCGGTATTTTCACTACGAATTCTTGGAAAATCGGTTGAAGATCCTACCAAAACAGTCCAGGTAGGTCAAGTTATTCTTGACGACAACGATTTTGCCAATGCAAATCACGCAGACGATGAGGCGATATCTTACAACTTTGAAAGTGATTATGGCACCGGTTCACTAGATTTGAAAATCAATGTTGAAAAAGTGTTAGTTGCTCACTCAGATTATTACGAAGACTTGAAAAATGCTTTGGACAATGTTCCATTTGTGGACTTGAGACATGTTATGAAATTGGATGATATTTTAGACCCTTCGACATTAACCAACTGGAATGATATACTTCTCAACATAACCCTGGCGAAACCTTCTATTCAACTTGCGACTGACTGGATATGTGGATTAATCTCCATGGAAATTGATAAAGTTAAGAGTTATGTGATTTCTAAGCATGGAGAGGACTGCTTCAACAAAGACTGCTCAGAACGACAAGGAGACTTTAAACAAAATGTGAACAACTCGTTGTTGAGGGGCAATAGCACTTTAACTCGGTCTCTTGACCGATTTATGAAACTTATCGGACATGATCACCTGGAAAAAACTGTCGGAGATTTTGTCCGGACGGTCGTCAAAGAAAAACCGATAATGGAAATAGACCCCAGCAAAATCGATCTTAAAGTAGGTCAGGACATTGAAAGTATTTTGGAAGAGAATAAGAAAACCCTTACAAAATATACCGCCCAAATATGGCATCGAATAACTTCTTTAGTTGATGAAATGCCTCCTAGTTTCAAGCTTATTTTTCGACATTTGAGAGTTGAACTGATGACAAAACTTCACCAAACTGCGTCTGCTGCTGACAGTCAAATAGCTGGGTTTTTGTTTTTGCGGTACTTTTGTCCTGGCTTACTGAACCCCAAAATCTTCAGATTCGTCGATTTTGAAAAGTTCCCAGAAGCATTTAGAAGTTTGACACTTGTCGCTAAAGTACTTCTTGGGTTTTCTAATCGGTCTAAACTTGGTTCTAAGGAATCATGGTTAAACAAGATGATTGATTTCACTGTTGAGCATGATAAAGAATTGTCGGAATATTTTGAGAAGGTCACACTTGAAAATTGCAAAGAAAGCGAAGTTGAAGAAATTGTTCATCTCAATTCGATGTCGGATGATTTTGCAAATATATCATCAGAGTACACACCGCTTTGTGAAGGGCTGAATAATATGTTATTACTTGACGAGCAAGCGAACTTTGCACATTTTCTAGAAATTTGGAACAGAGATCTTCGGCATAAAAAAGAAGACATCTTAAAAAGACTAAAATTATTATCCGATACCGATAGCAAAATCAACCTTGACAATTTTCTCACTTTGTTCATGATATGCGAGATTACCACATCCAAAACACAATCCGTATTCGACGCTCTGCTAAACAAAAAAGAACATTTTGATGCTAATAAAATTCGCTTGTATACAAAGCACATGAATATAGAATGGGATGATGGAGCACTGGTGCTCAAGCAAGGAATCAAGCCAACAATCGACTGGTACTCCTTAAAGGAGTTGCAGAAAAAACAATACAATACGTGATCGCTTCAAGTCATCACCCTTCTGCTAGTACGTTCTGATGAAAGCGGTCAGACACAAAGTTGAAAAGTCTGATTAGCTGAGCTTTATGTATAAAAAAACGAACAACATAATAATGAATTGAACCCTTTATGCATTTTTAGATATAACAATATACTTTTTACAAAAGAGTAATTAGCAGTAAACTGAGAAGGATTTATAATTTCTCAGTTTTCACTTTTCATGAATGTAGTGCAAAATACTATCATACGCAAATTGTTTCCATCTTGCATTTTACATTAGTTCTATTTCAATAACTATATACAAATTACACCATTATGAAGCAAGATATAGAAAGAAGCTCTTCACCTACTCAATATACTCCATTCCATCCATCCACTTCCTCAAAACTTCTGGTATTTCAATTCTCTTCGTTTTCAAATCATAAAATGATTCCATAATAGCCAAAATGACTCTTGGGACAGCCATTGCCGTTCCGTTCAATGTTTTAACAAATCCAAGTTTATCTTCCGCATCTCTATATCTCAAGTGCAATCTTCTCGCCTGGAATTCTAAACAGTTGGACGACGATGTAACTTCTCCCCAGGCCCTTCTTCCAGGCATCCAGGCTTCTATGTCGTACTTTCTTGCGGCTGGGGCACCTAGCTCGCTTGGATCCATATTTAGTACTCTAGCTGTAAGTCCTAACCCTTTGATGATATCCATTTCAAGATCTAGAATCTCTTCCAGCACTTTTTCAGACTTTTCTACTGTATCCGCCCAAACAAACAATTCGACCTTGGTGAATTCATGAACCCGGTATAATCCCCTAGTCTCACGACCACGCGATCCAGCCTCCGCTCTATAACTGCGGCTGACCCCAACAGCTCGCTTAACCCCTTCAGGGCCCAAATCCATTGTCGAGTCAACATATAGAGCCGCAAGTGGAATTTCCGCCGTCCCTGTCAAACACAAATCTGACGATTCCAGTCCGTATGTTTGTTGTTCGCCGTTTTGGTCCCGGGGCTTGAACCCACATGCATCAGCGATTTCACGACGCACGATGGATGGAGGATTCACTTGTGTATATCCGCGTGCGCGTGCTTTTTCTAGTGCGTAGTTGACAAGTGCTTGTTCAAGCATAGCTGCTCCGTTGAGGAGGTAGTACCAGGACGAACCTGAGACTTTTGAAGCGGAACTGAGTTCGATTAGGTTGAGAGATGTTCCGATACTGACATGGTCGACTCCGTCAGGAAGAATAGGAAGATAGTCAACGGGATTCAAAACTGTGACAACTTCCTCAGGAGCTTTCCCGGCAGCTGGACTTATAACATTGGGAACACACTCGGCAGCGGCCATAATAGTTGATTCTTGCTCGGCAAATAAAGATGATTTTTCTTTGATTTTAGTTTTGAAGTCAGCAAGGGTCGCGCGAGTCTCAGGGTTCTTAACAACAGCAGGATTAGACTTGATCTCTTTTGAAAACACCCGACGTTGGTGGATCAGATCATCGAGCTCGCGCTTTGTTTGAATATAAGACGGGTATGCATCGCGGACGACGGAAATGGGACTCGGATCAATATATCGGGAATTCGCATTTGCGATTAGTGTGTCGGTGTTTTGGGAGATGAAAGCGAGATCATATAGGGGCGGTTTCAGAATTGAAGGGGCCTTGGATGTGGTACTCAGAGTGCGTAGAAATTGACGCGCACTAATCATTGTGATGTGGTGTGTGACTTTGTGTAAATATAAGGTGATGCGATGAGATGTGCTACTTCGATGTAAGTAAACTTTTTTCCAGATTTTCTGCTTTCAGTGAAATTTCAGATTTTGAGGATAAGGTGACTAACTCTTAAAAGGCATCTGCTTTATATTAAGTGTCAAGTTAATAGAGTGCTGCTCAAATACGAAGTTACATGCTATAATTCTAAAAGTTGTTTCTATTATGGACAGTGCACTGTACAGTACGTAACCTCGGCTAATTAATTGGCACAATTCAGTATTTGTGCTGCTCAAACAATCAATTCATCTAGATTCAGCTCCGAGTATTCGTTGGCTCTTCAATATCTCTGACATTATCTGTTTGGGGATCACTTTAATACTAATTCATTGATATTTGCAAAGCTACAAATACACATACCTTCTTTGCCGAATTTCCAATTTAAAATTCGGCTTGTCTTTCTTCCTTTGAAGCTGGTATCAGCATCTTCTTTGCACAAAAATAAACTTCAAAAACTTGGGACTTACATCAACTGTTAACGCTAAAAGAAGTTCAAACCGCTTTTTTTTTTCCAACTTGACCCCACAATTTTTTTGCTCTAAAAGTTGTCAAATCCTCACAGCCATGCCCGCGTTAATCACATCTAGCTCGGTACGCGAGCTATCGTGTACTATAAACTATCTTGACCATCTGCCCGAGACCACAGTCTCTCTTTCAAAAGACCTCTTCAACTCTTTATATCAATCCTCTGAAGATGACAACTATGCAGTACTACAAAGCATGAACTCAAATTGGACCATGTATAAAGTGGTTCCAAACTACGACACGACAGGCTCCGCTTTCATATCTAGCGCAAATAAGTTGCGGGGAGGACCACCACCGAATGCTGCTGTCAGAGTACAGCCAGTTCAGCCAGTTACATTCAGTCATGTTGTAGTAGCTTGCGCGCCTGAAACTTTCGAATCTCTCAAAGACAAGCAAGATACCCTCATACAACTTTTAAAACCAGATTCTTCAGTTATCAAGCAAGGCTCATATTGTGATAGTCTTAATGGAAAGTATTTGCTATGCGAACCAGTCGACCAAGGCCTTATTGGTCCTGATACAAAAGTGACCATTGTCAGATCAGAGCCTGATCCTGTAAGCGAGGACAATATCGAAGTCGAAATCAACAAGTATCTAGCACCTGTCGAGTTTGTGCCTGTTACAGTTCTAGTATGCCCATTAACATCAGTGATCGAAACTGCTTCAAAAGATGACCCTGCTTCTCATGCATTTGTCAGTTACGAAATGCTGGCCACTTTAGGCTGTTTTTCTGGAGACCTGGCTATGATATCCACTGTCAATTGCAAAAGGCCAGTGAGGCTATTTGCTCATCCTGATCCAATCTCAAACGACGAAATTTACATCTCTCCGTTTCTTATTTACAACTTGGGTAATCCGGATACTATTGATATTGAAAGCGTGTCAAGAGAAGGCGATTTAAAAAGCTATGTTAATACAGCTAAGGAAGTCACTATATCTAGATTGGCATCCGCAACGACAACTGATAGAGGCCTACAAACATGCTTTTTGTCAGGGCTGAGGACTTACTTTGAGTCTCATGTTAGAGTGGTAGCTAAAGGTGATATTATTGGCGTACCTATAGATACAGTTTTGGCAAGAACAATTGGTGAGGACGAAGAGGTATTACCCATGGGTCAACCAAATGATGTAGCTTGGTTCAAAATTACAGAGCTTGTGCCAGATACCTTAGAAAGCATGCTTATTGATTCGGCTCAAACTAGGATGGTTCAATCAGGAATTGTAAAAGGCAATTGTATATCAACATCTCTGCCTTGGCAAACGTACCTCTCGTTACCTAGTTTCCCCGATTTTAACATTCCTGATCACTTCAATGCTGCAGCAAAATTCAAACAGTATCTGACAGCCAGTATATCACCTTTGGGAGCTTCTCTTCACACCACTATTCTTTTGAGCTCGTCGAAACGTGGTGCTGGTAAAACCACAGTTGTTAAGAGCGTCGCAGCTGCTTTGGGTATCCACGTCTTTGAGATAAGCGGCTATGACATTCTTGGTGACACCGATACCAAAACAATCGGCATCTTGCGTGCAAGATTGGAAAGAGCATCTTCAATTTCACCATGCTTGGTTCTACTTCGCCATTTAGATGCAATTGCCAAAAAGTCTGAACAAGATGGAAAAGAAAGCGGTGGTATTACTGCCAATTTGATTGAACTGATAGACGAGTACTCTGCTCAGGAAAATCTAGTTATTGTCGCAACAGTGGCTGATGTTGATAAACTTTCAGAATCAGTTAGATCAAAGTTCAAATTTGAGATAGATGTCCCTGTTCCAAGTGAGAGCGAAAGAAAAGAACTTTTTAAGCAAGTCTGTGCAAAACTAAAGGGGCAGTGGACTACAAGAAGATTTGGAAAGATCAGTGTAAGGTTTGGCTACGAGCTTAGAAATGATGTGGCTATTGAAACTTTGGCGTTGCAATCGGCTGGTCTACTTCCTGCAGATTTGGTAGCTATTGTGAATGCAAGTAAACAAAAGTCACTTTCTAGGTTAGAGAAAAGTGTTAAAGGAACACCGATAACAACTAGAGATTTAATCCTTGCATCAGGAGGTATCCTCAAGCTAACGCCAGATGATTTTGAAGAAGCTATTTCACAAGCCCGACAGAAATATAGTGATTCTATTGGAGCCCCTAGAATTCCCAATGTTGGATGGCAAGATGTTGGTGGAATGGATGGTGTCAAAAAAGAAATTCTTGATACAATTGAGATGCCACTGAAATACCCACATCTTTTTGCATCTGGGATGAAAAAGCGAAGTGGAATTCTTTTTTATGGACCACCTGGAACTGGAAAGACACTACTTGCAAAAGCAATTGCTACTACATTTTCTCTTAACTTCTTTTCAGTTAAAGGACCCGAACTACTTAATATGTATATCGGTGAGTCAGAAGCGAACGTCAGGAAGGTTTTCCAAAAAGCAAGAGATGCTAGACCTTGCGTTGTGTTTTTTGATGAATTAGACTCTGTCGCACCAAAACGTGGTAACCAAGGAGATTCTGGAGGTGTTATGGATAGAATTGTTTCACAACTTCTGGCTGAATTAGACGGTATGTCTGGAAGTGGCGGAGAAGGTGTTTTTGTTGTTGGCGCGACTAATCGTCCAGACTTGCTTGACGAAGCCTTACTGCGTCCAGGTCGATTTGACAAAATGCTTTACTTGGGTATTTCAGATACTCATGAAAAGCAACTTACTATTTTAGAAGCGTTGACACGGAAATTTGAGCTGGACCCGGAAGTCAACTTGAAAAGAGTAGCAGATAAATGTCCATTCACTTACACTGGTGCAGATTTCTATGCGCTGTGCTCGGATGCCATGTTGAACGCCATGACTAGAACAGCAAACGAAGTGGATGTCAAAATCAAACAGTACAATGAACGTGAGGGCAAAGAAGTAACGACTCGATGGTGGTTTGAGCATGTTGCAACTGAAAATGACACAAATGTGCTAGTAAGTGAAAGCGACTTTGCGAAAGCACAGAGAGAGTTGATTCCTAGTGTAAGCGCAGACGAATTGAGACACTACTTGAACGTTAGAGACAGATTTCAGGGAGGAAAAGACATGGCCAAAGGAGGGTCGGTTGAGGAAGAGAAAACGGTACCTGCTTTTAGAGAATTAGAAGGAGCCGATGAAGATCTTTACCCTGATGAAGGTAAAGTTAGCAACCAGGTAGTCCATGATATGCAAGAGTTATATGGAAATGGTAGCAGTAGCAGCAATGGAAATGGGAATGGAAACGGGAATAGTAATACTAAAGGGGGTTCTAAAGGGAAAGGAAAGAAAAACAAGGGTAAAGGAGTAAGTGCTAATCAGAATATATTGTAATTTTTTTTCTTGAATTATCTGGCTAGCCAATATATTAGAAGTATATATAGAACGAATAAACTGAACAAAATAAAATATAGAATGCCATCATGATTCAAATACTATAGATTCCAATACTTCAAACGGAACTTGCTCAGATATGGCCAATTTATGATTGCAAAAATATATACACTATTTGCCGCTAGTTTACTGGGGTGTATAAGAGACGCGATGGCACGTCTGATGAACCAAATAATTATAAAACAACGTTGTAATGAAACTTCTTAAATTGATAAAATAAATGGCGCCAGATGATTACTTTACCGGTTATCTCAAAACTCATTCGTAGATCCTTTAGAAGATTAACTTATACGAATAAGTGCAGGTCAGATCAATAAACACTTTACACTGTATTATGGAGCTGTCCTGTTCCGGAAAAAATCTTTACATGGTCTACTTTGTTTTGTGTTCCAGCTGGGGTGTGTTTTGCGGAAGACGTGAAAACGACGGCAAGATACACTCCAAGTTCAGAAATATTCGCAAAGCTTACTAAACCTATTAAACGAAAAGTCGAGTTGCTATCACCTTCACTGGTATTGACGTACACTTAGATATCGGACACACTTCTGTCGCAATGTACTGTACTACAGCTTTGCTCACTTGTGGTCTATGAATGGCAAAAACTTTCGTTAGATACTACCCTTTATATGAGGTGGTTCAATATACTCCCATACAGTTGTCGTCAGATTATGAGACATATTCTTTAATAGGTTTAGGTATACCATACTCAAATATCACATCCTCATTCTTTCAACTCCGTTGATAATATAGATATGATTTATTGTACACTGTGTACTTGATTACACAATTTATTCAATATTGTAGCAGATTGGTATCAGTAAAACACCAAAGGTTTTTCGTTACTGTTATCTTTCTTGAAAATTATAGTTGCAAGACTCAACAAGTCTCTCGTTTGCTTGTTATTTGGAAAAATTTTGTCTGTTCACTGTGCGATACTCAAACTGGTCTACTTTAAAATTTAATGCGGAAAACCTAAAACATTGATTTTCGGAATTTTAGAGTGAGCGACGTTTTAGCATAAGCTTTACTCCTGGTTTCTTCTGTACTCATAAACCCTGAAGTAGCTACAATGCCAAAAAGACAAAGATCAATCAGCAGAGCTGAAATAGTTGATAACTTGAAGAAAACAGTTCCTGAACTCTTCTTTACTAAGGAACAAGTTGAATTGTTAAACCTCTCTCCTACTGAGCGTAAAAGTTACTTTACTTCAATCAGAATATGTATGAATGCACTGATTTATATCCAGAGGAAAAACCATTCAAACTGTTTGAATCAGATGAATTCCATGCTATTCAACATTACCGAAGTTGAGCGCACGATTTACGATATTCCAAAAAAGTCTTTTCCTTTCTTTGAAAGGGAGAGTCCAGAGAAAGATGGAGCACCTACCAAACATCGATCTGGGGTGGTGCACTTTGTCATTCCTCCAAAATTGGCCCCTCGTTTTTTTAATCCTTTGTTTTACAAGAGAAATGTTAGATTTCTTACAGAGATGCTTTATCTAGCCCTGGAAGAAGAGACTGGATGGGATATCTTAAACTATTATAGTACTACGGTGGGAGGACAAATACCCTCAGCTGTATTCACTTCAAAAACTCAAAAAGAAGTTAATGAGGCAATACAAAAGAGTTACCGTGGAAAAAAGTGCTTAATCCCATTTATGTTCACTGATGAACTGAATAATTATGCAATTCCATTTGTCGCGCCTGCCGCAATTGAAGTTGATGAATCCTTTTACAGGAAAACCACTATCACTTACGTGCTCACTACTTATCTCAAAATAGACGACCTTGAAATTCATTTGACTGAAAAGCTTGGCAAACCAAATAAATCAAAGGTTTTGAAAATGACTAAAATCCAATACGAAACTCCCCACAGTCGTGAATCTAACGACGTGCCTTCCTGCGATAAAATTGACGATGCAGTCGCGAATATGTACCTTCAATGGTATAACGGTGCTAAAGATTACCATTCCGAAAAATCAGATAGTTCGTCTCCCTATAAGTTCTTTGTAACCTTTATCCAGAACAATACACCCAAAGAGAGCAATGATACACTTAGAATGCCCAATAAGTTTAACACTCGCTTTGTTAATGCAAAGTTTCACTCAGCCCGCCACGCTATGACTTGTCGCTACTGTAAACGTCTTGGGCACATTCACAAGAAATGTTTCAAGAAAAAAAAGACGGACGAGTTATTGTCAAAAAATGGAAGTACCCAAACAGTGTTTGAAAGCACCAACTGAAAAATTTATACTGGAGCATCTTTGAAAACGCTTTACCTTTGGAACACTGGTTTTTTCAAAACACCTATAAAACAAGATCTCAGAAATCAGAGCCAACGCTTTTAAGTGCAATATTACCTTTCAAAGCCCAGAGGGATCAAGAACTCAAAAAATCTATCTTTGAGAGGTTTTTGTGCTTTGGGACTATAACTAATGCCAAAAAAATCGAAGCCTTGTATTTTGCTAGTGACAAACCTCTATTTTCTACTACTATTTTGAAGTATACACTCATAATAGCTAAATGAATAAGTTGGTCAAAACAGGTTTTTGAAAGATCTCATGAGTTATGAAAACTAAATCCTTTAACAGTAGTTAGCCCATATTAGCAAACGTAATATGTTAGCACATATCCGATATAATATTAGTCAACTATGTAGCAAGCTTCAGCTTGTATTAGCCCTTCCACTAAGCCCTTTGGTACAATCATTATTCTGGCCCTCATGAGAAATGCTTAGACTGAGAAATCTTACTATACCAAGTTTCTATCATTATGCAAAAGCATGCTTGTAGTGGCATCACTTATTGTGCGACTATATCTACTTTGTGCAAACACTTGCCTAGTATCCAGCTTACTAGATATTTTGCAGTATACAGCCTGCTTTTGTTTGGCCAATCCAAGTGGTATACAAAATCTTTACACATATTTCACGTTGTCACCCCATCTACAAGCAATGGCACAAGTGTAGAGTCTAACGTCATTGCTCACAGAATAATCACCATATCAGATTGTTTGGTTCATAAAAAATTCACGACTAATACGTTATTTAAGTCCGCCTTGTGTACTTAACTGTGACTTCGAAGATCCTTTAGCTCTTGTCCCCACATCCATACTTTTCATTAATAGAAAACACTTATATTTGTAAGACGTTTTTGGTATTATACAGAGCGTTAGTTATACAAGGATGAAAACAAGTTAATTTTTTTTTTTTTTTTTTTTTTTTTTTTTTTTTTTTTTTTTTTTTTTTTTTTTTTTTTTTTTTTTTTTTTTTTTTTTTTTTTTTTTTTTTTTTTTTTTTTTTTTTTTTTTTTTTTTTTTTTTTTTTTTTTTTGGAATATAGCTGTAATATCATAGTGTTTTTGGCGGGGTTTAAAACATCTCATGTTTGTAGGAAGTTCAATAAACAGTATCAAAAATCCTCCGGGAGTTCTAAAAAAAAGTTTCCCAAAAGTATCTAATCAACGGCATTATGATAGGCATAAGAAATCGCAATGGAAAACTCTTCTTGTATACTGTCGCACTTTTCAGTTAATACGATAATGCCATATATAGCATGCAGACATGACTAGAGCTGGCCCATAATAAATGTTGTTAAATTTTGAATGGTCAGCATTTCCTGAAGACTTTACGCAATAACTAAACTAATAAAATAATAGCTTGCCTACTCTTTCCAATGGGTTGCGTATTATGGTAACTCAAACATTCTTTTCTAAAGACTAAAATTAATTAATGTATTAAAATGTTAATGAAATAAACATGTAAAACATCTACATGTCGCAAAATTCTGAATTTGCTAGTATGAAGCATTATTTGATGGCTGCGAAATTACATCCGTAACCCCGTAACCATTTTTTATCCCATCAAAGTAAGCAGCTGTGATAAGTAGCTTTCTTCCCGACAAATTCTCTGCCTGTAAACAATGATTGACCTCGCGTTCCCTCAAGAAATCCCACAAATCTGGGAGTGCCCATGGTTTTCCAAACGGGAACCCAAAGAAGCCAATAAGGAAAGTCACGACCAGTAAAATAATTAGTGCAACCATAATAACAATCAGAAAATCAATCTGATACAATGTAACATAGGTGTCTACCCGGGCAGTGTTATTGCACTCGTCTACTTGGGGCCGGAGGCCAAAAAGCATTTGACTGATATCTGCAATGGTCTTGTTGCCAAATTCTTGATCAATAACAACTGGGGAAAGATTGGGGTACATAAAATCGGCAATTCCTAGATTGTCTCTAATTTCGTAAGAGTAGATAGAGTAGTCGGCTCGTATGTACTTAGGCATATTGACGTTCCTTGATTGACCAAAAATGTATTGATGCACTGTTGCTGAGGAGCCTTCTTCAAACGAAACTCCAACTATAGTAGTAACTGTATTATTTGGACTATGGGTCTCATCCGGTGGTAGTGAGTAACGTTCATCTGTTGTGTACTGAACATTAAGCTCACGATTTGAGTCATAATAAGTAACATTCTGTATCAAGGATATTACTTGACCGTCGATTGATAGTTTGTCTAAGTACGCGACCTTCTGACTGAACATTGATCTGTTATGCCAAACAAGCTGTTCTATGTCGTATGGTGTGGGGTCATATTCACTTATGAGATGGCTGTCGATCGTGATAATAAATCTGTACACGGCTCGCCCGTTTGGATCCCAGATAAAATTGTCCATAGTTCCCTCATTAACTCCTAAAAACTGTGATGGGAACATGTCAGCAGTTGTCATATTGTTGATATCCCTAATATGGTCGGTTGTTAAACTTCCACGGTACACACCATTAATATTTGTTAGAACACCCATTTGCGTATAGTATGGAGCAAGGGTCCCTGCTAGCTCATCGCCAACGTAAGTTTTAATATCCTCACCAGTAGCTACCTGTTTAGCAATCCCCCAGAGCTTAATCATCCGTTCATTTGGTGTAGGTTGATACGGAGAAGTAACGTTGAACTGAATAGTACCATCAGTTGTAGCAAAAATATCACTTTCCTTGAATTTCATCAGAGACGAATAATTTTGAATAGTAAGTGCAGGTTGTTGTTTGAGCACAACTGCACTCTCCAAAGTTTCAGTACCAAAAATATTAGCAAAAGTCACATTTTTTGGATAGACCATTAGGGTGTTTGACACTTTTAGAGGAATGAAGTATGTAAAAATTAATGTGCCTGTCAAAGTAAGAATCAGAATGATTACAATGACAATGTCTGAAGACACTGATCCAACACTTTCAGGAATGTCCGGTTCATCACACTCTTCTATTGAATGAATATATGAACTGTCCTTTGTTATGTCAGGACTGGGTGAAAGTAGATTTTGCTTGTATTTCTTCTTCAATCGTGAGATAGTCCATCTCTTAGAATAATACCGGGCCAGAGAAAGAAATGAACCACTAACGGCAAACACTTTGTTGGTAGAGGTATATCTGAATGTCACCAATATCATTGTCAACATAAATCTGATGAACGGTGCTACCAAGAATGCTGTAAACCCCGTCACTAATGTAAATATTTCAAAGGAAGCGTACATTCTAATTCTTGATGAATATAGTTCTTGTTTATAAATTGAGACTTGGAAATGCTCGTTGGTTGCCTTTGACTGAACTGATCACTTTGCGCAATGTTATATCCAATTACAATACAAATGGAAAAAAGCCAAAATTTATGAAAACTTGGGGATTTTGTCCAGAATATATTCTCTCAATAATAGCAAGCTCGCAGTTGCAGTCTTTAGAAAATCTTAACATCCCGATAATTTTGGGTCTTGAGTGTTGTTTGTGTACATGGACTAAGGTAGTGTTAGGTGAAGCTAGTGTATGACCGTCGTAAAGCTCGTAGAATCGGTCAGGACTTGCAGAAATAAGGCGGGTCTGCCCATATAGCTGGGACGTATCTTGGCTATTATCATTATAAGTTTATGACTGAAAACTTTTGACAAAAAGGTTACCCAGTAGTGAACGAAAGCTCGTGGAGCGCTCGCTTTGGTGTCACTTAGCGCGCAAATGTGTAACTGGTTAGGTGTTTTTATATGGCTAAAAATTTTACAATTTTACTCTCCAGGTTGTACCACTCCAACCAATACACCTTCCTTTCAAAAATATTTGAAAGGGAGTAAATATACTTATAAACAATATAAAATATTGAAAGTAACAGCAACAGTTATTGAACCATTGTTGGAAGACAGTTGAATCTGAGACATTGAATGTTGGTACCCGTTGATTTTCTCAATCTAATCTTGAACTTTAACTTTATTTCTAGCAGGCTGAAAGGGCAACAGCCGTATGCAGAGCTTGTATTGTACTCAGCTAGTCAAGTGCATTGCTGTAGCTTTACTCTTTCATGGCGACTGGAATAACATGTTTGACAAGTTGAAGGCTTTTCCGGTAATTTAGAGTAAACCCAGCTGATCATGAGTCATGATTTTATTATAGTACAGTTTGGAACCGTAGAATTTTAGCTGTTTGCAGTTTAGCTACTGGTGCATGATTGCCCGAAAGACTGTTGACCTGCCAAATTATAAACTTGTCGATTCTACGCACACTGCTCATATAAAGTACTCAATGAACTAACTTCAGCAGTCTACAAGTATGCCTCTTATAAAAGCTTGTCTGAGCTTCTCCAGCTACGTGTTGTGAAGCGGTGAGTAAAATTATAGCATTGGTGGTGCTAAAGTTGTGGACTGAATGAGGCGGGAACTTAGCTGGCAGGGAATTTACACACTTAGAGGATGCACCTTGAGCCCCCACATTTATGCAAGCTAATCTGAAAAGTATCGATAACACTTTACCATTGTTTTTTTTGGGGGATTTTCATCACCCCTCGGAGTGGTTCGGACTGGGTTTTTCCAGATGCTTACAACATTTTTTTCAATTCTACATGAAAACAGATGTAGCCTATTAGAAAAAAAAAAAAAAAATACACACAAGGCAAATTTGAATTATAGCGTTAAAGTAATCTTTGGTTTTGTGAAGCTGATTATCGCATTGATTTACAAGGCTAAAGTTTCTGATCAGTGATTGCACAAGGGCGTGGTATCTTTTACTGTATTTTCAGTTTATTTAGCACCATTCTTTATGGAATTATTTATGCAGACTTGTTGTGGCTATCGAGTAAGTACATTTTCAGAACAAAAGGCTGTAATATCACAATACTTCTAGATTTTCAGGTTTTTTTGCTTGATGAATTATTTATTGACATTAACTAGAACTTATTTTAAGATTTTTAGAAACTGGTTGGCTAAAAAAATCTACTTACATATCTACAAGATCAGGTTTTTATGTAGCAAGCTTGTTGTAAACTACACCTGAGTATCTGAGAATAAGCTAACATATTTGTGCTATAATTTGGAGAAAAAAATCAGAGTCCATTACTACTGTCCCAATTAGAATTAATTTTGTTGAACAAGTTTAGACTTGCAATTTTGTTCAAGTGGCTTGATGAATATTGATCAGCATATACTATACTAATGTGGAACATGAGTTACTTGCTAAAAAATATAAAGCTGTATACTTGGTCAATTGGAAAAAGCGATTTACTCACATCTAATAGTAAAATAAGTTATAATACTGAGAGAACCTTTTCTTTATAAACTAATAATTGATTCAAACAGACCAAATAATAACACCTCAATACCATCTAGATACTATATGTAATTCAGAGATTTCAAATCTAGGGAAACATCAAAAAAGCTTGCATCAAATCAGTATCTTATCACTTTTAACTTTTTAAGAATCTCAAAATCTCTTTAAAGACAGAAAATATTTGTGAACCTTCAATTTCAATTCTACAGATCGCCTATACATATGATTTCATAAATGCGTATCACATTGGTATAATTTGTAGACAGCAATATTTTCCCCTCATTCTTTTCGCATGCTAAACAATAAATTAACGCAAATAACAGTGAGCTTATGTTTTCTCTACAAGACTATTTTGAAAGATTTTAAGAATTTAAGACTGATAGTATATATTTTGATGTTGTCTATCTGTATACACACATTTTGTTTGTAATACTTGTAATAAACCAAAAGTCTGAATTCACAATAATCTCTGGTTCATCTGAAATAGTTGATTTAAACACTCTGAATTTTAACATTACTTTACCACTTTACATATTAAAAGTAGTTTTGAAAATTTTGGTACTAACCAAAATTTGTAACAAGTTTGACAAAAACATCGTGAATTTCCACATTTGTTTGAGACACTGAAACACACTTTTGAGGCCAAACAGTCAGAGTCTGGTTATTTGTTCAAAGATCTGTTTTGACCAACACACATGTACATTAAAATTCAATTTTTTATTTTACTACAATCCATCTTGACAAGAGCAGCACTAAAAAAGGCTTGCTAAGTATAAGCAATACATTATACAATATATATATATTATATCTCTGTTCATTCATAATCAGTTATATTTTTATACCTTTCAAAAAAAGGTGAGTGACTTCAGATACAGGTTTCTTAAAATTTGACAATTTAATTGAAAAAGTTGTTCCTACAACTTTGCACAAAAACATACTGTTTACACACAATCCCCATTTTAATAAAGAGAACATCTCCAAAAGCTTAAGTTCTGCATTGATGATGTCTTGTGAAATATTTTGCAACTTTTATTTCAATACATAGCCTTACTAAAAATATTAATAACAGTTTGAAGCTGAATATACAAAATTTGATTAACCTTTAAAGACAGTTGTCTTTAACAAACTGCATCTTAGTTTTTTATGTGTATACACATATACTCTGTGAAAAACAGTGATATCAGGGCTCATTTTGTGCCTTGTACGTGCTTTATACACTTTTCAATCATTTTCACACATTATTTTTCAACCTGATTTTCACACTGTTCACTACTCTACCCAGAAGGCTGTTTTGATCATCTCGCACGACATTTTATTGTGTGGCTACACCAACCATCCGTTTTGGCAGAAGTAAACACCAATCAAGACTTAAACATGTTGGACAAGGAGTTATATTTTTTTATAATTTTCTGAAATTTCTAGAAAACGTCTAGAGACTGTATTTTCTAGATCTGTTTGTACATTCGGAAAAACTATTCTGGCTACTTTGAGCTATACCGGTATTCTTCTGATATTTCTTGTTAAAGTAATTTCTGAATAAACTTCATCAATAAGAACCGCTTTATGTGGTTTACAAACAGGCTGTGCATTCTTTCATTTTGTTTGAACTTTCTTGAAATTGTTCAAAAATTGAGTTCTCAAAACTTTTCCATTCATTACAAAAAAAAGAGATTTCATAAACTTCTTGCAATAATTCACTATTCACATATACTAACAGTGCTTACAAAGCTGTACTTAATCATTTATTCAAGTGGTGGTAGTGTACTTTAGGCATACAGTCTTTTTGTAAAACACATCTGAACAATGTTCAGTAGAATTTTTTTTTCATTTTTATTTTTTTCACATATCCTGAATACACAAAATAAACAACAGTTAAAAAAAACAGTTTGCTTGTAATATTCAACTGGAAATTCAAATTTTGACAAGTAATGTCCATTAAGTACAGTAAAACACATTCAATGATATTTCCATGAAGTTATAACAAACACGCTATGGTTGCTTGGAAAAACGGGAGGTCAGGAAAACAAAATAATAAAGAAAAATGTACATTTTATACAGACATCGACAAGCTATATATAAAGTATACAATAAAACTTTATGGGATTTGAATCGGGTTATTTTACTCCCAGTCATTCATTTCTCCGTAAGTGTTTTTCAAGTACTGCTCTTGTTCAACAAGGTATTGTCTAACAGCCTCGAGATTGAAGTTTTCTCCCTTATTTCTTCCTTCTCTAACCTTTTTGCCTAATGCGGTCAACCTTGCAGCTAAGTTCTCCATTCTGTATTCGACCCAGTCAGTGTACAGTTCATTATGGTCACTAACTGATCTAACAGTAGTCATGGCAGAATCGTCATACATCATAGGGTCTTTGGGACGATAAGAAGTGACAAATGTGATTCTCTCAGTTCCTCCAATTGGTTTAGAAGCTAGATGTTCTACGACTCTCCCTTGCAGAACAGTACACCATCCCTTTTTAGGATCTTCAACTCTCGATATCTCACCTTTGTCAGAATGAATAACAGTTTCCCCTCCAATCATATCTGTGGTGTCAGATAACATTAAGACGCAAACAAATGGGTATGAGTCAAAATGCCAACCAACAACAGCTTTTCCATATTCATAGTCCTCGGTAACAGACTCAGGATGTGCCTCGCGGTATGCAATTTTTTCAGCATCTTCAGCCTGCTCTTCCTTACTCTTGACGGCAACATTGGCATGTGCAATTTCGTAGTCGAAAATTGGGACCAAATCAACACCTGCCATTTCGCTAACGGCTCGAAGTACATCAGGGTGTTTCCAGGCAGCATCTGTAAACGGGCCGTATTTTTTGGTCCAGCCTCTGATAAGCGTTGATGATTTCCCTACGGTGTCTGCGGTGAAGGCACATTTGTCAAATACTTCAGCACATAGGAGTTCGTCCCGCATGATGTTGACAGCTTCTTCAGTAAAAAGAGGGAAAGGAACAGCACAACCAACTTCTGAGATTTTGCGGTCAGACTCAACACCAAGGCTAGCTAGAGATCTTTGAGTTCCACGAACATAACAGAGATGCTTCTTAGGGTCGAATTCAGGGGACTTAGGTGCAAAGGTTTCTTTTGCAAGTTGTAATTCGGGCATAGATTCGCGATCGAATTGCATTCTAACGGGAATTTTGCCGAATACGGCAGCAGAGGGAGCAGTAAGTACTTGAGCCATTGTAATTATTTTTGCTTTGATTTGGTGATAAGTTTAAATTGTATAGAATGATTTTCAGGTTTTGAGGAGATTTCAAGTTTTCTGAATTAGTTGTGTATTTTATTTAGTTTAGAGAAAAATGTCAAGTCAGCGGTGAAGCGGTCTTTATATACTAGTCCTTCAACTAAAAAAGTTATGGCATCTCAAATTATCAGAATTGTAGGACGATTGTCAAATTCTTCAAAAATACCCGAGAGATGTATTGTTATTTTTTGTAGATAAGAAATTCTATGTATGCACGCTAAAGTATCTTAGCTCCTGTTAGTGGCAGTACGGCTGTGCCAATGCCAATCGCTGATATAGTCTCAAAGGATATTTGGACCAAAAACGAAACTCGAATCCATCCTTCAAATGCAATTCAGCAGTTTGATTAAACAGATTCTCTGCGTTTTCTTTTTTTACCAAGTTAACAAATTTTAATTTGCTTTTTTTCCCTATTTTCACCCCTATTCGTTTGGTTGGTCATAATGGTTTTTCAATTAGTACGTAGATATTATTAAGCCATTTGCTTGTTCTCATAAGCGCAGTATGTATAAATGTCAAATATCGGCTTTTATCTAAACTCTTACTTTCCTGTCAGAAACATAGCTCTGGATATGACAGGTTATCAATAACCGTGGCATGCCGAGCTAATGAATTTCATATTGAGCTTCACGAAATGAAAACTCTCATCAATATGAATGTAACCAGTAGTCAATAGCATCACCACCTTCCTTCAAATTGCAAAGTACTGTAAAAAGGACTGACAATTAAAATGGTAATAGAATTTTGTTAGTACCAAAAATTTCAGACTACATGGAGGCTCTAGTACTAATAGGCTAAAAAATTGTACTATTCAATTACCTTTTCCTCCAATGATTAGTTATAATTCTTGATTTTTTCAAATTTTACCTACAAGTAGAGGGTACGGATGTATCTCATATGAGACGGCTTCTATGTTTATGGCAAATAGAGCTTTTCTTAAGCGTGACTGCTTGTGTAAACAGTATATATCAGTGATCTAAAATGCATAGTAACAAGATTTATGGTAAGAAGGTTACTGTACGTCAGTTGTAGTTGCTACTGTGGGAAAGTTGTTGTTCTTCAAATTATTTATTTGTTAATCTAAACGTGCCATTTTAAGAGGATACATTGCCACTTTGATAAGCTGCAGAGATTTCCATCTTGAAATTATACGAATAGAAGTAGTGGCAACTTCAAAAATATCTGAATACAATTCTTGTAAGTAGCGATTTTATTGAAATCTCGTAAGTATATTTTGTATAGCCATAAATATCCGTATGGTAGACTCATATTTTGCATTCCATTTTTCTAGTTCAGTAAAGTATTTAGCTGTTAAAATCTAGGTTATGTGCGAATTAACCACGATTAAAACATTACACTCTGGTACTCTTACACTACTTTTATGAATATTGAATTTTGTTATTTCCATGGTACAACAACGCCCCTAGCGTTTAGCTCCGCTTAGAGGAAAGCCTCTCTTACAAATACATGATATTAGATATAGAACAGAAGCAAACAATATAAAAACCAGATCTCAAATAGTAGAAGTTATTTAATTTACAAGAATTACACGCCGCTTGATTACAGTACAACGTATAACTGATAGTTTACTAATGGACTAGTTTGATACAATTGAAGATAATTGAATGTATCAGCAATATTCAGACTACTGAGTGAAATTTTTGATATAGACTTATTTAGACCAGTTTGCTCTACACGTTTAGAATGAACAGCAAGTTTGCCAAAAGTTTGTAACAGAAAAGTATCAACTAAAGCTATCGTCGAAAGAAAAATTTTCTTCAAGAAAATTATTAAAACTTATGATGCAAATCAAAAAGATGAGTTTGAATTTTGAAATTTTGTCGAAGGTACAAACTTACTCAGACACAATTATAGCTGAATGAGTAACATATCCTTTTAACAGTTTGGGTATTTGAAATAGATAATGCTCTAAACTGCTGCAATAAGCCCCAAATTGAGGGAGTCTTCAAACATGTTTACCAAAATTCTGTTTTCTGTTAGAATCTAAAAATGTAATACTCTTTACTTCAATTTGATAGAAAAAGTGGCTCAAAAATTTTTGCCTGAGTTCTGCACAAATTTTTCATTGCAATATAATTGGTGAATATTCGTATCGATTAGCTTAGGCCAATATATCACACCATTATTATGAGAATTGTATAATTGGAACACTTATCATAGTTCCATTCGTAACATTGCAAGTTTAATCTGCCTAAATAAAAAATTTAACCGCATTTTTTGGGATTTGATGTTACAAGAATATGGGATTGCAACCACATAACTATTCTGTTTTGATATATCTCAAGATATAGCTAAATACTCTCATTTACAATACACGTGTATGTCAAGGCATATTGTCATTCTTTGTATAATGTAGTTAGTCATTCAGCTATATGTAAGCAGATCGTGTGTTATAACATCCGCATGTGATATAATTTGGAAGCACGTTACATTATGTCGTTCTGGATATATGAACTATCACTTCACTCCTAAATTATACTATTGGTGCGTGGATACAGTTTTCAGGATTTCGGTTACTACCGCATAAATTTCGGAATGAAATAAACCGTACCAAATATAAAGTATGGTTATGTTATGTATTTAGTTGGTTATTACTAGTAGATAAACGCACTTGAAAATAAATGTTTTGGTTGAATAATAGACCAGATAATAAATTCAAACTTTAGAGGAAGTTTTTCATATACCTGTCATTCAAAGTTATATTGGCATTAATTTCAATTGTTCTGCAACGGTTGAATCTGGGTATAGGTATGTCCTCATCGTTTTAAAATAGGAAACATTGACAGGTTTTATTTTTTTTACATATAGGTATATAGACATGTGTTTATTTGAGAATATCAGTCTGGATGAATCTGAAATAGTTTGATATAAAAGAGATATTTGAAAATTTGCAAAAAACCATCATGATTAATTTAAGAATAGCTATCATGTGGGGTTTTTTCTAGCTTAGGCCAAATTTTTACCAAGAACTTCAAAAGGAAACAACATGGAAATAATCCCAAGGGATCCTAGCAGAGCTGCCATAACGTAGACTGGAACTGAAGTTGATGTATCGGCGTAGTAAGCAACAACAGGAGAAATAGCGCCCATAGCTCTGTTGAAAGCAACAGAAAATCCATTTCCTGTAGCTCTGTGGGCAGAGGGCATAACTTCCGGGGTGTATGCAAAGAGCGTTCCCAAGTAAATATTGAGACAAAAAGAAATAAGACAGGAAAAAGCCAGATTTTGGGCGGGTGTACGAACAGAAGTATATGCAAACATGAACGTCATTGTAAGCAAGGCTCCAATAACCATAGTTCCACGACGGCCAATACGTTTGATCTCAACCATCCCACCAGCAACCATAGGCCCTGCAATAGAGACTGCAGTGACAATAAGATTGTTCTTATAAGTAGTGTTAAGGCTGTCGTCGCCAAACTTGGCACCTCTAGATGCAAGATATTGAGGAAGGAAAGACATAAACAGCGGGTAAGCTAATCCAACAAGTAACCAGGATAAGAAATTTAGCAAAGTAGAGAGTCCTAGCTTTTTTGTTTCAAAGAGTCCCCGAAGATGGAACCCTATCGAAGAAATAGACTCACGGATATTCAACTTCTCTCGTAGACTCTTTTTGCTAGTATCTCTCTCAATAGTACCAACACTCTGGAGCTCTTCTAAGGTGAGAGGATTGACACGACCAGAAGATGCAGCAAGTAAGTCAAGGGATTTAATGACATTCTCGTCATTGCCATTTGCAATATCGTACTTTGGTGACTCCATCATTTTTATAACAAAGATTCTTGCAATAGCACATAGAAGAACAAATCCACCACAGGCAATATAACAGTATCTCCAGCCCATGTTACCACTTCTTGGACAGTTATCACCGCTTTCACAAGAGAAGTTTGCAATCAGAGGCCACGCAATAACAGAGCAGATAGTTTGGCCAATACCCCACCATAACGCCATAAAAGTAAGCATCCATCCTTTGTTTGCGGGAAGAAATTCCAAGAAAGTAACCGAATCAAGGACAAGATTACCTCCAGCAGTGAAATTGAAGCAAGCTGAAAGTGAGCATACTGCAACATAATTTAGACCTCCAGCAACAGAGATTGAAAAAAGAGCAGTCAAAAACAATGTCAAATTAAACGCTATCTTTCTTCCAATGATATCAGCAGTCATACCCCAGAATATAGCTCCAAAGAAAAGTCCGACATAGTTTGCTGAATTTAGTGCTGGGTAACCAATATTAAACTCCTTCGCCAGTTGAGTACCAACTAAACCCTGCAAGAGACAAACTAAGGAATCAACGGCATATCCCATTCCATTCAGACAGAACAATTTGAAGTGGTATTTAGTGAACCCTATTTCGTTAAGAGCATTATTAACAAGATGAAGTTTTTGAGCTAATACGGCATCAGGCACGGAGTAAAGTTCAGTGTTTAGCTGGTCTGACGTAGTGCTGCATTCATAGTCATAAACTTGTCCTTCCACCTGTTTTTCGTTTGTGTCTGGGTTGTAAGATTTTGAATCCGACATGATTTTTAGTTTTACTCTGGCTTAAGATGATATAATTCTCAGTTGTGAAAACTTGGAGTGGGATGTTGTGATATGTTGTAGAGAATATAATGATTTGAAAAGTCTCAATAAAGACAGACGAATCTAAGAGTTTATATAGATCCATAAATACGATACCTTAAACGTCTTCACATTAAAACCGTTATCAAGTGGACGTTAAGTGTAGAAGAGGACGAAGTACTTTTCTTTGAGTTGAATAGATAGTACTGAAGTCAATCAGCAGAAGATTTGTCGAGTATAGATATTTATACCTTAAAAAGGTGAAAACTTGAATGCTTGATTACCGTACATAAATTTCTTTTTTCTCGTGAAAAAGCAAAGCCAATTGGACCTAGCCAAACCTTAGCCCTTCTATTAACAAAAATTAAAAGTAGACGAAGTGACATGTGGGGTTTGAAAAGAGCGGATTGAACTCTGCTGGCAGATTATGGCTTCCCCTTGGGAAGTAGCATATGGACAAGTAAATAGCTTTATGTACCGGAAGTTGTCCGCATATGGCCTATTCACGAACTGCTCTGATAGGCACGCAATGTTATCTTCGTACAGTACATATTCGATGCTTCTATTATCAAAGGCTTTATTGAGTATACAAACCAATAACAACAAATCTATTTGAATATGTGAGACTATACATCATACAACACAGATACAAACATAAAACAATAATGGGCAAGTAAGAACTGTTATCAAACCTCCTATTGTGATGGGTCTTCGGCCAGTTCATCTCCTCAATTTCTCAGTGTCTTGTTTGCAATCAACTCTACGTTATGACGTTCTATGGACATGATTCTTTTTGACAATGTTATTTATGAGTTGCACTAGCGGCGCTAATAGGCTTCCACTTTCAACAACTAAGGGTTGCAAAAAAATGTGTATTACCAATTTTAACTACAAGTGTCCTTTAATTTTGTCTACAATATGCGATACACATAGATTCCAGGAGTATTTCTGCCCATCGAGAGCCAATATTCTCAGAAACTTTGGGCTAGATAACAACTATAACTAGACTTCAAGTCAACCCGATAATTAGCTATAAGAGTTTCTAAAGATACGCGAAATAAATTACGTTATGAACTCCGATAAGAAATAAATAAGTTGAGTTTATTTATATTTGTTTCTTCGTGGTTAGGTTGACGCTAAAAAAACTCATTATGCAGACTACATGTTTACCTCGAGGCAATCATCATTAGAAGTAGTTTTTTAGATTTGGACTTTGTGATAGTGGCGGTCTGATAAGTAGATTTGTAGTTTTTACGATGCTTTGGAGATCTTCTGCTCATCTCCGGACATCAATACAAATAATTTTCCGGCAAGCTTTTATTGTTGGAACTATCAGTAGCTCCGGATATGAAAGGATAATTTGGGTATCTTCTCTCACGCATAAGCGATAGACTAAGTTGTATGTAAGATATAACTTTTGTGTGCGGTATTCTAAGCAATATAAAATAACAAACCCTCTAGTCTTTCAAGTGCAGTTTGAACTGGTGTATCAGTCTAACTATGATAGTCTGTAGATATCTTTTTATGTATAGGCATTTAGTAGTATTGATATCTTTCTCACAAGTTTATACGTCACGAAGACGCGTCGTGTATTACTACCCATCCCATTAATAATAACTACTGTTAAAACACCTACTTGTCTTTCTATTCCATAATGGAATTTTTTACATAACTATACCACTTCTATAATCGCTCTTTGCCGTAATCTGATGTTGTTTGGGCCCACCCTGTATATTCTTAGATTTCCACAAATGTATCATACTAACTGGATCTGATACCAAATCAATTCTTCAAAGTTCTAGAAATGTAGTTTCAATGCTTGTTATATCATTGACGGATACATACTATGACTACTCGCATCATTATAATGCATACTGCTAAACTTTACGACGTTTCTTGAATGGATATCTACTTTAGAAGTTACAATTACAAAAGAACATGTGTTCCGATATAGAAATCCCTAGTCATGTTTGTCTTACTGAAATTTCAAAGACTTCTACTATGTTCAAGCTCATGCTAAATAAGTTTATAAATTACCGCTGTGCAGATAAGTTGTAGTTTGAGTACAAAGGCATTTACCTAGAAGTAAAAGAAAAATCTCTTGTATTTTCCGGTTTTTGATTGTCGCATAGCTACTGTCAGCAGTGAGTATAATCTACGTTAGACTAACCCGAAATTTGATATATTCATTTATTTTTCATTTGACGTAAATATATCTAGTCAACGCATGCTTTTTATTACCGCTTTTGTGATATGAATCCCCTGAACTAGCTCGTCCAGAACCCAGACTTTCGGTCGTCATGAAATAATAACTATGCATCAGCCTTTATCATTTTTTTGTACGACTAGTAGTTACTCTTCTGCAAGGTACAGATCCGGTAATCCACGGGTCCCTCCAGAAAAGTTTCAATAATTTAGCCGAAAATGGGCTTTTGCTTGAAAGATATTACAGAAAACATATGGAGTTTGCCCACATTTTTACAAGTCTATGAAGTTCCAGAATCTAGCAACATACAGTGATCAAACTGTGCTATCCACAACCATTTTTTTACCGACACAATACATTTGAAAAAATTATTGGTAGCTTCTATCACACACTGGGTTCCTCAATGCTTTGCGAATCTTCATAAAAGTTGGACTTTTTATGATTACTACATTATGAATAACGTACACAATATATATGTCAAAATTGTTCTGCCTTGTTTTGCTGAGATGAACAGTAGTCGCGTTCTACTGATTTGGTCTCTTGTACGTGCGCTAAAAAGCTAGTACATATCCATTTAAGAACCTTAAAATATTGATGAATGAGATTCTCAAAAATCGTATCATAGGTAGTATAAACCAACATTTCCTGATCATGGTAAACAAAATGACCTACTAGGATTGTTAATGCGTACTAAATATAATAAAATTTTTTACCAAATCTAAAGATATTCCGAGACTGAATAGCAATCGCCCCTGGGGCAGACCAAATCATGTAGTTATACTTATAATGCTGAGATCGATACATATTGTTTATGACAAAAGATAGTTCTGATTGCTAATAAACTGTCCTATTTTACTAAATCACCAATTTTAAACTACTTGAAACGCTCCAGAATATCCAAAATGCCCAAAAACGTTTTCATGAAAAAAGGATATACGAACTATATTTAAAAATATGCTGATTTGGCACATCTTCGTAACACTTAATCATTAGAGACACCATACCTACTATAGTTTTTTACAGTCTCATGACTGTGTTTTGATCTTTATTAATCAGAAATTGTTGATAAAATTTTGAGTATTTTTCTTCAAATACGGTCCATGGTTATTTATTCTCCAAAAAGTAGCTGATTGATATCATAGTGGTAGGCTAATTAGCGCCATTCTATCAAACAAAACTGAAATGAATAGATGGTCTGTTGTATCTTTTTAGTATATAATTGTCTAAGGACAAGTGTCGTGTCCAAAGTTTACAATAGACTCCCAGCCATTTTATCAATTTCTAAATACGGTTGAGAACTTCTTTAGGTGATGTTTTCAATTTGTTAATATTTAATATCCTACCGTTGTTTGTCACGTCATGTTTCTCAAGCACAAAACTTATTTATGACAGTTATATTAAATGAATATCTTTAAAATAAGCAGGTATCATAAATAATTACATTGCTTTTATTGAATTTTCGGAACTGAAATAGTCTTTTATTAATTCAGTTAGTTTACCGGATGGCTTCAAACAATTTTGATCAACATTTTTAGCTCCATTCAACAAAATTCTGACCATTCCAACTTGTATCATCGTGAAAATCTTTCTTTAGAGCAAATAAGACCCTACAAAACTGGTGCAAATATCCGTGATCCATTTTCTGTTATCTATATCTGCATTTTAAAATTGATATCTGTGTTTAGTTTGTAAACCCAAGCTGTTAATATTACTTGTGGTCTCATGTCAGATTTCTATTAGTATTTATATATATCATGTAACCCCTACTTTGGCTAGTTAAGTGCGACAATTCCGCAAAAGTTTTCAGTAATATTCCAAATTTTATAATTCAAGAAAACCAATTTTGTCCAATCATTGAGTTGATAATTGTTAGATAGATAAATTTGTGGAACTTCTGATATCAAAGCAGTGGAAAATTGTTACGCGATTTATAGTTATAGCAAAATTTCATAAAGATCTTTTTTGTTGTGTCCTAGTAATATTCTATCATCAGCCCACGTTGTTGTAATAGTTGAAAATAGCTTTGCTTAAGATAAATACGTTCTCATAGACGTAAATATATCAACATTTGATGTACAGTATCTTTGTGCCAGTTGATGATAACTGTTGTACAGTGTTGTGTGTGCTAAAAAGATAGTATTGGAAATTCAGGCTACATTATTTGACGTTATCTCCTTTAGATGATTTTGGAGTAGACGCCCGCCTGAAAAGTGATATCGTATACGACAGAAACCCTAGTGGCATGATTTGGCCTATAAGTGAAATGGACTCACAATTTTTGATGAAAAAAATATGTTACCTGTCTATCATTGTGGAATTTTTAATTGGATCAGACTATACCACATACCATTAAATCAATGTTTTTCACAACATAAAATTTTTCAAAAAATGGCTACTTTATCTGACACACTTAGAACTATAACAAACCCAAATCAGTAAACGCTTCTACTACGTATCGGTATTGATCGCACAAATCACGTCTTTTAAAGAAGTGGGGGTGTTATTTCTACTTTGAAGCAGGTACAATATTGGCTTTCTACAAGCTTACGCTAATACTTAGTTAGCAGTTAGACTTCAATCAGTTTATAACAACTCTCCAAGTTTTCCAGGAAGTCCTAGGGTTGAATGACCGTATTTACATATTTCCTATGATATTCTATAAGGCCTACTTTTAAGAAATATTATAGCTATACTTTTCTTTAGTTCAATTCTGTATCTACCATCTTTATGAACTTTTTCATTCTTCAAAAGTCTTGAGATTTAGTTTTTTTCAAAATAAAGTTGAGTGGCTCAGCTCAGGCAGTGACAGGTCCATCAAGTGGTACGTTACTGTATAAAGTTTGTGGCTGTAACCCACCTAGATTCCTTTATTATCCAATCAGAACACATTAAATACTGGAAGCTGTATAAAACGACTTAGAGCAATTTTTGTAGGCTAAATACAACCAGATGAGTAAAAAGTCTTAGAATATTTTGGTGTATTTAGGTGATCAATTATATTTTTAAACAAAAACTACCAATAAATCTAACAAGTCGCAGGATTTGAAAAAAAGAAAAACACAATCCGCATATTAGACTTGAATAGCCGTTCAAGCTTTGTTATTCCCATGATAAATCCCATCTGCCACTTTGGATAGCAGCTATTAATGCAATGTATGGAACGGAAAAACTACAAATTTGTTAATAGTAAGTAACCTTTTTGTACTCAAAAATTCGTTTCACATCTATATAAGTGTCTGTATAGCACAGTACCTTATGCTACTACCATAAAATACTTATCTCATTGCAATAAACATAAATCATATGAGTCTGGCTACTATCCTAAATTGCAATACTTTTTACTACAACTGTTTCTATTGTTTATTTTGTGTTGTGTTGTGTTCTCTGAGTATTTGTGATGAAGCTCTGCAAAAACATTTGGTCTACTTATGAGCAAACAAAATAATAGTTCAGTTATTCTTGACACTCTCTTTTGACTTTCTGTGATTATTGGTCATTTCACAGTTGCTTTAATCAAAAGTTTGGGCAATGTTTTTTGGTAGCTGGAAACCCCCACACAGAAAAATTAACGGATTCTTTATTTCATTAAATCTACATTGCAAAAGTATGAGCCTAGTTTCATCTTATTTCATCCGAAACACTCTTTTTTCTCGACTTGATTTTGCAGCTTTGAATTTAAATAGCTTCAAAAAACTACTCCTCACGAAACGACAAAATTAAAGATAGTCTATAGAAGTGGCAAGCTACACACATGCGCAAGGAATTTCTAGTATGAAAGGAAAGAAAATTTTTTGACGGTCTTGTTATGGTATTAAAGAAAAGTACAGTCAGAAAAAGAGCTTTGTTGATAGCGAAATTCTGTGATTATATTACCACACCAGCAACTTGTTATTCAGGGTCCTTCCCGTAGCAGCATTCGCTGCAGAAGACATACACTATTAACAATCAGGAATTGCTTGAACCAACTTATTTATCATACTGATGAAATATAAGCTTGTATGATAGTAAGGACAACAAGTGTATCATACTCTTGAAAATTGTCATTCTATCTCGTACCCAAGATTGCCTTCTGCTATCTACTGTATTTACTAGTATGGACTATACCCCCATGGGGCTACAGAAGGCGAGTTAGGCAGTTTTGGTTCAAGTTTATTTTGATTAAAGTTTGTATGCACAATGTTTCCTTATCGGGACTTGTGTTCTTTGCTGTGCCTATCCATCAAACTCTACTGTCTGAAATAATCGAAAATGAATTTGAATAACAATAAATCAAAAATCGAAGTAGTGTAAATTATGAAAGGGAGAACAACTGGCTTAGTATCAGAATTAACTGTAATCAAACATATTGGGGATTAAAACAATACAACTAACAAACAAACTAATAACAAAAAACTAACCAAACACTACTGGTAATAAAGCAAATAAACAATCAATCAAACCCAATCAAACCAAACCAAACTTAGGATAAAACTAACAAAACATAACTTCATGGACACATATCAATCAGACAGGTTACTTTTCTGTAACCACCATCAAACAACCGTTTACTCCCAGTCGTTCATCTCTCCATAAGTGTGTTTCAAATAATGCTCTTGCTCAACTAGGTATGCTCTTACAGCATCAAGGTTGAAGTTTTCTCCCTTGTTTCTGCCTTCTCTGACTTTCTTACCCAAAGCAAGCAGTCTAGCCGCTAGAATTTCCATTCTGTACTCAACCCAGTCAGTATACAACTCATTATTTTCACTAATCGCACGAACAGTGGTCATCACAGAGTCGTCAAGCATCATGGGATCCTTGGGACGATAAGAGGTAACAAATGTGATTCTTTCAGTTCCACCAATAGGCTTAGAAGCCAAGTGTTCCACAACTCTTCCTTGAAGAACAGTGACCCAGCCTTTTTTGGGATCGGCAACTCTAGAAATCTCACCCTTATCAGAATGAATAACAGTTTCGCCTCCAACCATATTGGTGGTATCTGACAACATTAAAACACAAACAAAAGGGTAAGAATCAAAATGCCAGCCAAGAACGGCTTCACCATTTTCATAATCTTCAACAGCCGATTCGGGATGAGCTGCACGATAAGCAATTTTTTCATTGTCCCTAATTTGTTCTTCCTTACTCTTGAAAGCCACATTGGCATGAGCAATCTCATAATCAAATACGGGGACTAAGTCAACTCCAGCCATTTCACTAACAGCTCTAATCACATCAGGATGCTTCCAGGCAGCATCAGTAAAAGGCCCATACTTTTTGGTCCATCCACGAATTTGAGTGGAGGACTTTCCAACAATATCTGAATTGAAAGCGCACTCATCGAACACTTTTGCGCAAAGAAGCTCTTCACGCATAATATCAACAGCTTCTTCTGTGAAAAGGGGGAATGGCACAGCACAGCCTACATCAGAGATGCGTTTATCAGAGGTAACACCCAAATCATTCAAAGACTTTTGCTTTCCAGGAACATAGCACAAATGTTTCTTGGGGTCAAATATGGGGGATTTGTTTGCAAATATATCTTCAGCAAGCTCGAGTTCGGGCATGGACTCGCGGCGGAATTGGGTTCTGACAGGAACCTTACCAAAAACGGCAGTTGAAGGAGCAGTAAGTACTTGAGCCATTGTGGGGTTTTAACAAAAAATCAGTGAAAAATATTAGTAAATAGGTAATTCGATAAGAGACGCGCTTGGATTATTATTTGATTTGTATTAGAATGCTGGAAAAGGATGAGGAACGGAAAAAAAAACATTCGAAGGAAACAGAGTGGTATTTATATTTTCGGTATTAGTTTGAGTCCCTTGCTTTGTGATAGATTAAGACGATAGTAGATTTGTTTGATTTGTTTTGATTTTGGCTTGACATGCTAAACATTATCCGGAGAAACTGGAATAGATAAGAAACTATGAATATGAACCCACTGATCTTAGCTTTTTTGAGTGGCGCGGCTGTGTCGAAGTTTATAATTCGAGCGTAGAAAAAATGGACATTTCGACCCAAAATGAAAATTAAGTCCATAGCTTTAAGCTTCGAATGCATAGGCAATCCCGTCTGGTAATTTTTCTCCCTCCACATACCGGTAATTTTCATACTCCTTTTCTATTCTCCTATATTTTCTTTCATTCTGAAATTGGCATATTTTTTACACAATGAGCGAATTCCGTAAACTCCCAAGTGTAGACCTCGATTTGTAAAACTGCTAGAATCCAATGAATTGCAGGTTTTCAAATGCTCGAGAGCGAAGGTGTTGGTGTTGGAAGGAGTGAGTCAAAATCGTTATCATAGTTCTGACTCCTAATGTAAAATATTACCTGATCTGATAGGCTTCTCAATATCGTGAAATTTCAAGCACATCGTTCCAGTGTTGATTTTTCAAAACTAACCCCATTTATTTATTGTTCTATAGATTATACTAAATTCATCTGGTGTATTGAACATTTGAATTCCAAACTCGTAAACCAGCAAACGAGATGAACAAAGAATCCACTACTACATTATGGGGAGTGATGAATCCCAAATCATTCTATCACTATGTATCATACATACCGTTTTGTGATACGTTTCATTGGAATTGACTAGAGTTGTTATACCAGTCCTACATACATTAAACAATTTGTTTTACAGATTTTTCTTGTCTTCCTATATTATATTCTTTAATTTGTGGATTCAGAATTTAGTCATATTTGTATTTGCATCAATAGTTATCTAAGGCACATAGTTGGTTGGTTTGTTTTTATCATATTCAAACAGTTTGGTCCCCCCATTTTACCTTTATTGAACAGCTGTCCCCCAAAGATTTCCCTGAATGCACGACTAAACTCACGCAAATCAATGAGCTCAAATCTAGAACAGCGCTTCCTAGTTTTCACATAGATAACGCACAACTCCATTCCTCAGAACAGTTACTCCACAATCTTCATAATACATCCAAAAACAATTTATCTTGTTCCTTTTAATTTTTTTCAGAAAGTTTTCATTTAATTATATCTAACATTTTTCAGTTGGTTTTTACTGTAATAACACAGGCTTATACAGCTTAACAATCGTAAAGGAAGCAAATCATTAACAGAAATTCCTTATTATAACCCGAGTTACTCTGTGTTTCCACTTCTAATAACAGCCAAGACTCTTCCTGTAGCAACCACTGCACCTTCACCACGCTCACTTACAGCAACACCCGTAATTTCCTCTCCTAACAATTCCAATTCCAATCCCACGACAACCTTTTCTTTGGCCGAGTCTACAATCCACGTATTATCAACAGTCACTAAAGCTGCATAATTACCTCTAACTGAAATAGTTGCACCCCTAGTATTTTTTCCATATTTGAATTCAGATTTGGGCACACTGTATCCCTGTCCTCCCGTGATCTTTGTAGTATCGTACTTTTTAATCCACCCCAGGCCTAGAGCCAAAACTTCTTCGTCTGAATTAATTGCTATTTCTTTTACTGTACCTGTGTTGGGTCCACAGCACCCGGCTTGAGAAGGATGCAGGGTAGTAAGGACTTCGAGGGTACGCCAGTCAATAAGTTTGATTTTGTTGACAGCTTCTAAAAGAACAACACGGTCACCAGCAGCACTATCCCAGAACTTAACAGATTTACCAGTCCCCGCAAGATCGAGACTTTGAGATTTATTGTCATGCCATATCTTGAGCGTACGATCGTCTGACGTTGAGACTATATACTGCCCGTCTGATGAGATATCAATCGAGTTAACGTAAGAGGTGTGGCCTTCAAGGACTGTTTGCGTAGAAGTTAACAGATCAATGAGTGTGATCGTATTATCGTCATGGGCTGCAGCTAATGTGGTGCCCTGAAGTCGAACTAAACAAACTTCTTTCTGGAGGTCAATATCTTGTTTCTTGAGCACCCAGTCGCGCTGAATTGAGGTTGGGAATAGCTCTGGGCTTTCAGTTTTAGTCAGAAGGGTAACCCCAGTTTGATGTCCATAGACCAGTGTTTCCTGATACCAGTCTATTGAATTGACTTCTGTGGGAAGATCAAATCTTCTCTCGTAAGTTAGCATTGTAATCTTGACTAGACCAATATGTGAACTCACAGAACGGCTTCTGATTCCGGTTTGCCTTGATATTCAACAGGGATTCTTCCAAATAAAAGAGACTGATCTTGAGTCATGACGAATTGCAGATTCTAACCGGTTATGATTGTGTGAATGACGAAGAAATGAAGACTAGTTCCACCTAATTTGTGAAAGAAATAATCATGGATGGTGAAGCTTGTTTCTTGATTGAGCTCGAGAACAAATCCTGCACAGTAGCTCTCAGTCCAGTCCTTGATCCAACTGCAAAACATCTAATAGACTGCGTAAATTACAGACCGTTTATCTTTGCTACAAAAGATTAGAATCCGATAATCCTAAAAATCATCATCAGAATACTAGCTGTTGTGGATGTATAGAATCAAACAGCTTTGCGGCAAATATACTTCCATTTGAAATGAATTGATTAATAGCTGAATGCGTTTGTTTAATATGCACTATTCATTATGTTGTTACGATTACCTTGAGAGTCTATTAACGTTGTATAGACATATCATATCATATCCTTACCTTATACTTCTGAAAGTTTAGACACATCACTGATCTAACAAAATTTTAATGAAAGATATATTGGAATAAAAAACTTGGATAGATATAGTCTAGTCCAATAAAATAAATCAAGTATGCACTTTACATTACATCGAAGATATTCACTAGTTTCATTAACTAGTGATTTCCTCATTAATCAAAAAAGTTCATGTTATCATACAGATAGTCTCGCTATAATCCCTCCTCAACTGACAACATTCTCTGCGAATATGGTCATGATTGAGAATACACCGTAGAATAAAGCAAGAGGATATGCTACCAATGCACTCATATCAGACAGCTGCAACACTGTCACGAATATAGCAGAAGCCGATTTAGTGCACCAAGCAATCGATAACGCTGATGCGACGTATCCAAGCGCATTATCAACATTTATGACAACACCTAGAGCACTCACAAACACCAATGGCAGCATACAGTACCCCAAAACACTCGCAACCCGCGTCAGATCAATCGATTTTGTTGTAGACATCAAATTCAACAGCACGTACTGCGACACCGTCCCCACTATAACTGACCCATAAATATATCCGAAATGGACTTTACCGGACAGAAGAAGGAACGTGCCCAGCAGTAAACAAAAGAAAATCGGGCCGGCTAAATCACTGTCGTCCATTATGTTCTGGTCAATCGTTTTGGATGGGTTCAGCACGATTAGAGTCTTCTGTTTTATATGTGTGAAATTAAAACCTAGTTCCTCTAATAACGGAGGTTCACCTGGATATCCTGAAGTTCCGAACGCAGCGAGTATACCGGTAGATAATTGCTGTGCTTGTGATGGATTTTGTGTGCCCCCGTAGCCATAAGTCGAAGGGGGTGTTCCGAATGCGTAAGAAGTAGGGTATGCTTGAGCTACAGGTTTTGTAGCCATAGGGGTTGCTGACTGACTGAATTGAGATGGCAAGAATTGCAACCCTGGAGTAGCACTGGAAGCAGCCCCAGGGTTGTGATTTGATCCGTACTGCGAGTAGTATGACATCTAATTGATTTTAATTGACAGGTGGTTGTAAGAAGGAAATGGAAATACGAAATTTGGGATATGAACCTAAAGACTCAAATAAAAATGAAAATAAAAAATATAAGTTTTGTGACATGAAACATAAAGTAAAATTATGGTAGACTATTTCACACGAATTAGGATAGTTTACTGATGACTTCGAAGGTGACATCGAGTTTAGAGTCAGTTGCAGTACGTTTAATTGATTATAGAAACTTGATAGTGGTGGTTTCAAATGTAGGACTGTTGACATCGACGAGGACTATCTCGCCGGTAGAATTGAACCTTGGAACAGTAACTAATCGGAATTGAACTGGATTACCATTTTCGTCTGTCGATTCAACCAATCTGGTTAAAAATTCTGGTTGGTTACCTGCAAAGTATATGTGTGGAGTCTGGTCCAGCACAAATGGGTCCTTCTCATAAAACGAATATGCCGAAAGCGTGTCTGGAGCTGTCGGGGCAGAATGTTGACACTTTAAAGTAAAGTCCATTAATGCTAAGCGGTCAACATTGTCACCTGGGAGGTACTTGTACATGTCACTAATGGGCTGGCCAGATGTGCCCAAGATTGAAACCCCCGAGTCTAACAAAGTCCAGTTAGGGTTGGTAACAGATTGGAAAGATGGGCATTTAGAATTATCGCACTTGGATTTTACTTTGTTGCACTCTGGGAACAAAGAAGGATGAATTGGCTGTTGAGGCATGGAATAATTTGCAACGTCTGATTCACCTGACATTATAGTGACAGGGACTGACGACACGATCTCGGATAGATACCTGTCTAAATGATGCATAGGTTCCGGGTGGAACTGCGAGATATCATATCGGAATATCGTTTTCTTATCGTTTTTTGTGTGCTTCTGATCAGCTACTTGGGCTGGAACAAATGCTGAGCTAAAAGTAGCAGCGCCGTCGATAGTTAAATCACCCTTTCCCTGGTCTTCTTCATCATTTGCATCAACCGAATCGCCAGCCACGATAAGCTGAGATATCCTCGAAGCGGTTAATTGATCTGATTCATTGCCCAACTCTCCTGTTAGAAATTCTTTCAACAATTGTAAATGATATCCCTCATAAACACTCCCTTTGAAGTCCAGTCCAGATACTATAGCCAGATATCTTGGTTCTTTCCCTTGTTCCTTGATCTGAAGTTGCGGTGCATAACCCAAGTACTTGATTTCCAGAACGTGGAAATCGCCTGATGGAAGTTCTGATCCCAAAACTGCAACCACACACCCTGTAACTAGTTCAGTATCCGCTGTGATTTTATCTCCAACAAGTAGTACTCGTCCAGACTCATCTTCAAGATATATTTGATCCGTTTGCGGATCTGTATACTTTGTTGGTGGAGGTGGAGGTGCGCCAAAATGCGATTTGGTGACTTCGTCAAGAATTGAAGGTTTCATTTTCATTTGTTTGAAGATAGTTCCGACAACCCAGCTTAAAGAATGAGTTCCTACGTCTGGGACCTTCGGTGAATGGTGTACCAATTCACCATTGATCTTCAGGCCGTCCCAACTTGATTTAGCCTGTTCATAAACCCTTGGCCTAAGATGGTTCAGGCGCTGGAAATATAGATTTGCATACTGTTCTCCATATGTGCGTGAAGCCATCGACAAAATAAAGGGATCATTTTTTTCAGCTTCCAGATTTGATCTAGGAAACAGTACCCTTGTCGACGTGCTTAATTTTTCGTAGATTTGTCAGTAAATTGAGTTGAATTTCAAAGTTTCTGGATCAGAATACTCACTCGGATTGATGTGCTGTCTCAGTCATTCTATATATATATATTTTCTATATATTGCTTGATCCTGCTAAGTTGAACTATAAGAAGATGTAAGCGTGAAAATACAGGAACAAGTCTCTCGCGTTGTAGGGTAAGGTTCCGACGCGTTAAATAAATAAAATGCCGAAAGTAGTAAAAAGAATTACATAAGATTGACAGGATTAAACTGTCCTGTAACTGGTACAGATACCGGTACGTGCAAAAGCTTCATCTGAAGTAGAGTTGAATATCAATTTATTAGGGGTTTAGAATGGGTTACTACTGTTATATCTCTTGAAGTTTTTGAAAGTTATTTAGCCTTTACAATTATCTTTAGGGTCATACTGCTCTTTGATCTGCTTTCTCACATACAGTAAATACCTAACTAAACTAACTAACTGGTAACTGTCTCTGTCTTATAAGTTCGTACGTACAGTACTGTTGAATGTATTCAATTCATGGTATTGAAATTGTTAATCTGAGCAAATCTAATCATGCACCTAAGTATTTGTTGCAAGTTCATAACTTTCATTGAACGGGACACCAATCTAGATAAATACAATTCTAACTGTTCAATTTCATGATGTTTTGAGAGTATGAAGTTGCTTTGGATACTGTTTTTACAGGGTGGCGCCTGCAATAATCCTGGATAAACTGGTCTTTTTATGGAAGTTTTGTAATCATAGTTGTATAACTTCAGGGAGAAGTTTTGAGCTAGTTTATTGTATTCTTCTTCATCTTGTTATAACACCTCAACGTTTCTTTCACTACAAAAACAGCCCTCTCGCAAGCAATTTTCAACTTTTGGCTTGATGACAAGGACTCAGTCCAGTGCTTTTGTATCCCCCCAGTTGTATACAATTTCTCAAATGCTAAAAGTTCCATGCTTTATTGTTAGTACTAAAAACTTAGTGCATGGGTAAGAAACTATAGCCCGCGTATTTTCAATTTTAACTTGTAAACCCTAACATCCAAGCGAATTTGGTTGGCTTATCCTTGAAATTTTCATCTCCTAAAAAATTTGTCAAAAGGCCTTAGATCAACATTCATCAGCATCATTTCAATTGAAAAGGTTATCCTGCACAAAATGAACCACCGAGCTAAGCAAATTTTTAGTTCCGGCTTTGTCGGCCGCCTTAATCAAGCTAAAGATCTGATCAAGGAAGGGTACGGTCCAAGTGTCTATTTATACAGAAACTTGGAGAGTGGTCAAGTCGTATTCACTCAAATTCCTGAAGTCCAAGTCAGTAATAACCATGTCGTGTTTGATCTTACTTTAGATATTAACTTCTAGACTTTAGGGATACAATATTAAGAAACAATTTCAGAGGCCCAACTGGCAAAATCGACTTCCCCATCCCAGACAAGACATCTGGCGCCCTTTGGCCTATGTTAAGCTTCCTACTTATGAGACGGCAGTCAGTTGTTATACCAGTTTAGTTCAACTTAGAAAGATGAGAGACTTTGAGGGTAAAAAGATTGCCGACAAATACAGAAAAAAGAATGAGGACGGAAATATCTGGTTTTCAGGACAATTTAGACCAACTTATACTCAGGAAGCAGTAGCGGATTTGTCTACTGTACTCAACACATTAAAAGAGCAGAAACCCGAGGTCCAAGAGATTCCAGTGTACTGGGAAAGCAAATGGTTTTCCGGAGATTCCAAACATTGGAACGAGTCGATAACACACAAAGAGCTTCCTAAGACTGCCGCCAAAAACTACAATGCAGTTCTCAGGCATTTAACTCATCAAGATTATCTGGAATACATGGTCAGCAAAAAGTACCCAGGCTCTTCGGCCAATTTAGAGAAATTGTCTGAGCATTTTTCTGAGAAATCGGCATAATATACTGAGAGAGTTGTAAATAGCGTTTGAGTAAATAGAATTCATTTTTGTTCTGGATGTTGACTTTGATAATTGTCAGTGGTTGAGCCTAAGAATTGTTTGCCAGTAATATCTCATTTCATTTGTCATTGGATTTAGGAAAGAATAAAACGATTGGAGTCTTCATTGTGTCAATTTACACGAAGGTATATTGAAGTCGGCAACTCTAGTATATGTAAAGAGTATCAATGACGAAAACACATGGAGTAGCGGTGCTTGCTACGACGCTGACTATTCTTTAAGTATATTGCTTCCTGATGCATAATCTCTTGATATCTATATTTGCTCGAAATGTAAGTACTGTGGCTACATAATAGGCTCATAGCACATGGAGTTTTATTTCCGGTATCATAAAGTCGAGACAGAACAAGAAAACGTGCCCGATATGTCTTTTAAAACAGTATGACTGCAACCTTTTCAATTTCGCCTTTCCAAATGATGTTCCCATATTGAATCCAGCTTCTGGATTAGATGATAATATATTGTAGAAGTGAATATTCCAATACGTACAGTAAGTATATTTTGAGCATAATATATTAGAGTGAACCAATTTCAAAAGACTTTCTATATGTATTTTAAGGGATAAGTAAGTATGAATGAAGACTCAGTACAGTTGCTAGGATATAATCAGTATAAGTCTTGTTATAGCTTTAAACATGTTGCTCACGCATGTTCAACATGATTCTTGATTGCATGTAACTTCTTGGTCGTTGAGACAGTTCTCTCTTGTTCCACAAAATATTGAGTGCTCCAGCCTTTGAGCTGGTAAAAAATTGTAACTCTACTAAGAGTAATGTTGGGAAACTTTTGCAGTGCCAGGTAATCCTGTGTTATTGTAAACTACGTAAATATCAAGCATGACCAGGTTTAAGTATATCAAATTTAGTCTACTTTCGTTGATTGTAAATTTTTCTCGTAGGTGTTAGTTGTTTGAATGATTACACTTACTCCATTTTGTCAGCTTTTGTCGGTAACTGCTTCAAACTAAACCCTCCAAAGAGCTATGCCGGTCTAGTTTTTAAAAAGTTCAATATGGTTTTTTTATGAGCACTATGCCGGGCCGTTTTGCCAATCATAAAATTACTGTATTACATCCAAGGCTGACAAAACTACCTTTACAATTTCTAATCGCAGGTTTTTTTGCGGGGACCAGATGTTTTAGAGAGTAAATTTATGATATATTCCCAATTAAATATACGATTTAATTCTTTTGGAATAGTTGTACTCTATCTAATATCAATGTCTAGTGCCTGCAACAGTTTGTGACATGCGCGCGTTAAGGGCCCTATGTACTAGTATGGCATGCTAAATTAAGAAAAATAAAAATGTCATCAAGATAGGATTAACTTACAAATCTCTAATCTAGCCTCTAAGACGAATATAGCAGAGCTTCAAACACTTACTACCAACGGCAAGAATGCTTCTGTATCAAAAATCAATGTATTATCCCTGAATTATAATCGCAAGATTCGCAACCAACACCGCTCAGCACATCGTGTCCCAAAACCTCCCACTTTAATTCTTCCTTGTGCCAAACAATTTTACAAACCAAACAGTACTAGTTCCCATCCTACTCCAAATTTTTACTTGATTTAGCAAAATTCGATCTATGCCAATAAGATTACTTGATCCGGACATAATTCCCATACTTTATACCCCACTATAACCCGCTCTAAGTTTCTCACACTGGATTTTGGAATGGTCTTAGCGCAGTGAAATATGTAATTTGTGATTTTTCAGCTACGGAAAATTGAAAAGTGAGAGTTTTGGCGTCGGCGTTATTTCCTAACGGTCAAATGTAAAAGTAGCAGTTATGGATTGTAATTTGTAGATATTGGATCTTGGAAAGGAAAAATTGGAAAGTAACCTGAGTACTTATTTCACGGCCTTGTTTTATCTGAAACTTTGCGAGCTGCACCTGGTTGAAACCAAAACAATGTTACGCACGCCAATACAATCTACCTGGTTATGAAATGTGGAATTGAGTGCTAATTTGTTTCTTAAATAGATAAAGCTCTAGTATAGTATGACTAGGAACAGTTAAGGAATGGCCCAGTCAGGCGTGCGAAAACTACATATGTTGTTTTACCCATAGTCATCAAGGTATCGTCAAATACAGCAAAGTCTGGTAATTGTTTATTCTTGAATTTATGACTTTCAGCTTTCAAGGATTTCACCTTTTTTAGTACTGTTTTTTTACGTTTTCTATTGGTACTAAATATATAAAGAAATTTATTCTACTATCAAAATTTTTAACTAAATACAATCTAATGAATTTGTTTCTTTTTTATTCAACCATAATATACGTTATTATCAATAAAAATAGTCAACCTATTACTGACACAGAGTCTTGGATTCAATTGTCATGGGCTGCTAGATTCGCTTATGCATAGTCAAATAGTAGTACGTACGGTACGGACAGTACATTAAGCGTGGTTTACTGCACTTGTGAACGTCAAATCTTTAGATATCAATATAGGCAACTCTACGATCTTCTTCGATATTAGTCCAGAGATTAATCAAATGTAAGCACCAGTTTGATTCATTTTACAGAATAGTCTCACAAAAAGTCCCCCTTTTATGGTAAATGACGCCGTAACGAAAAGCAAATTGATTAAAATTACAGAAACTTTTATTTTTGATTCAGCACTAAGTTTTGACACTCGTACTTCTCGATCTCGGTCTCGTCTGCGTCCTCCTACTTGCACCAGGCATCTGAATCGGCACCGGTAATTCCTTCAAAACGTCCAACTTCTCATACCCGATCCATTCATACATCACGTATTGGAACCCAACAAACAGGTCCAACAGTAATCGGACCACGCCACATATCACGAACTGCATCGCTAGATCGTCTTTGGTCCCGTACGCAAAATAGGTCAGTTTCGAAATATCACCTGCCAGCCATGATGCCATTAGGGACAGTCTAAATCCTTGGGCGGAACCTAAAGAGTAGTTTGTCAGAATTTGGGGGACGGGGAGGACGGCCTCAATGAGGAGCCCTGCAAAACCTAGGGCTTGCACGTATATCCACGACCAGCCTAATAGAACTTGAAAAACGCAAAGGGCAGCCACAAGCGTGCAACTGGCCTGCACGTACGTCGCCGGGTTCGTCCACTGCCACAACTTAAAAGGCCGCGTGCCATATCCTGATAGGTCGATTTCCGATAGCCTAGTTTTCCAGTTCTGAAGGTTGGGCATTGATCTCTGCGGCCTCAGTGTGCGCACCGTATCAGTATTATTGCGTCGAACTTCAGCTGGAAGATCACGGTATTTCAGCACCAGCCCGAGAAGGACAATCTGAACAGCGACCATGAGAATGGCTTGGAAAAGTAGTGCTAGCTCGTATGGTTCGCCGAAATAGAACCAGATTCGGAGTAGACTGGCTGTGAGCATGATCCCGCAAAGATCAAGCGAGAACCCTCGCGCAGTTTTGGTACGCGTTATGGTCAGGATCGTATCGAGGTAGGAGGTTAGTGGGGATGTGAGGATTATGAGATCGGCGGGGAATTTGAGACTGGTAAGATAGAGATACCAGGAGTCGGAGACTGTTTGATCTGGGAGAAGAGAGTTGTCTTGTATTTGCTGGGCACATGTTGATGCAATTGTGAACGAGAGTAGTAGCAGTAGTTTCATGATAAAATGTGTATAATATAATGATTAAGATGCAAAAGGTTTTGGTTCATTAAAAATTAGGAACAGGTTTAGTGTTTATGAAATACGATGCTTGATGACATTAAACTGTTAGGGTGCAATGGAGAATATACTGGGCTAGTTCAGATCAAGCTTTGTAATAGGCGTATCGACTAGAAAGAGGAAAATGTGGTGCAAGTAGGTGTTTGATGGTAATTTCTTTACTGAATTGAAGATGTATACAATATCGGGCACAGTAACTCATCAACAAAGCGCGTAACACGAAGAGGAAGAAGAAGAAAAAAAAAAAAAATTAGGCCCGACAAAAACAAAAACGATCACAAACCCAAAAATATTTCGAAAAAAAAAAGTTCCATAAAAAGCCCTCCACAAAAAAGTCCGGTACACAAAAATAAATGACCTGGTCATCATTCACCTCTTCTCACCTTTCCCAGCTCTACAAATACCGTTATATCTATTCTCCCTCTTCACTTTCCTACGACATCTACGTTCTCCACACCCCGCCCACGGGTCCCGAAGTCCTCTACTACCAGCACTACTACCTCCCGACGCATCACAGTTTTTCTCCGGACCTCGAGCTTCGACTTTCCGAATCCATTTCCGCATGCGTACTGACCAAACGGACCCCTACGAACCTGGTACTGTACTGCGATCTGCCGTGGACCTTTGATCTGCGTGTTTTAACTTACACCCAGTTGCTTGAGCAGGTTCTCAGCGAGCGCAGGGTGAAGGCCGAGCTTGTAGAGATTATCCGGAAAAAAGACTTTCATATTGGACATATGAAAGAAGAGCTTATTAGCTTGCCCAAATCAAGGTGGAAGGAGGGGCCCAGTTTTCACCGTGAGGCTTGGGAGCCGTTTGACGATGCCAAGTGGGAGTTAGAAAAGGAAGCCAACAGGTCGGGAACTAAAAGAAAACGTGAAGAAGTTACTAACGAGAATCTTATCGAAACCGGCCCGAAAATAAAGTCCGAGCATGAATATGAAAGTTTGGGATCAAATTCAACGGATGAAGCTCCCAGTGGTGATGCTGAAAACAAGGAAGAGAAAATTGATGAGGAAGCGAGAAATCGGGTGCTTGAGAAAATTCGAAAAGATTCACAAGCAAAACCTAAACGGTTCACAAAGAAATCAAGATTTTGAAGGCCCTGCCTGCTATTCGATAATCCAGGATGCAAATATAAAAATCATCCCGGTAAATTGCTAAAATTAGACCAAGAATCATAAAAAAAGACGAAAACATTAGATTAGAAAATAAATAGGCTTGTCACACACCATGTTTTTGCTCTTGGTCACTCGACTGATAATTCTAGTTTATAACCAACTCTCATGTCATATATATTACTACTACTTAGATATTTACTAAGTTAACTCAACTCAATTCCGATCAATACAAGCATGATTATTTAGGACGTCAAGTGCCATCGACTGTTCACGCCCGTAAACAGAAATAATTGACGGTTCTGGGTCCTGAACAAATTGATTCAGTCTACCCACATCAATTTATCCTTGTAGCCATTGTTTTCATGCCTCGATAAAGAAAAGAACCAAGAACGAAATGAAACAAAACAAAAGATTCATAACATTCAAGGATGATAGACCAAAAGTAGAAAAATTTTCAAAAATGTCACAACCACCATTGGAAGTGTTCAATCAAAAAGTTCATTGAACTTTTCCCTTCTCTTCACAGATAATATCTGCACGTTCAAGAGTAGAATCCAGAATGTTGATGATGTTATTCAAAGTATCCAATGCATCGTTCGCCAGCGATAAAACCTTGTAACCGATTTCAGTTTTAGAGTCAACGTTAGGAGATCCGTTCAAATCAGAAGCATTTGCGTCTTGGGCAGAGTCCGTAGTTGTGTCGTTTTTCGAAATATTTACAGTGGTAGAAAAAGCGGGAGATCCAGCTTGAGTGACTGTAGTACTGGCGGTAGCAGTTTCAGCGGTGGAGGTGGAGGTGGTCGCAGCCGCAGCTAATTCGGGGCTTTGAGGTGTGGGTGTTTGATTAGGTGTTGAGTCCTTGTCAATGCTCAACGAATCGACCCATCTTTGAGGCATTCTCAAGATGTAAGACCTGACATGGGATCTGGCGGGTTCAGGGAGCGAGTTACCTGCATACGCTGACAATATAGAAACGCATTTTCTAATAGTCCAAATGATATCTTTCTTGATATTGTTAACGGTCTGAGTGAACAGGTTATCTTCATCTTTGAGTAGTAGTTGTTTTAGTTGCGTAACCTTAGATGCGATATGATTGTTGGCTAATTTCAAAAGATGCAAACAGTACCTCAGCCGCTGTCGGTTTTCGCCAGAAAGTGTTGTTGCTGCCGACACCAACCAAGATTTTATGGGTGGGAGAGTTTTCTGAGAATTTTCTTGCTCGTTCTGGTGTTGTTGGCTGGAGGCCGGCTGGTTGGAGTTCATGGCAAATTTCGAGAAAAAGTTGTAGGGTGAGTGTCTTTTAATTCTCTTTGATAAGGAGCTCGTAGGGGTGGGGGGAGGAAGCACACGCTTTCGGAGGCTTTCCAGGGCTTCAGCAGCCTCAATGTCGGTAGAATTAGGTGACAAAGACCGCGAGTCTGATGGTGTTGAAGACGTTGTTTGCGAGTCTAAATCTGTCGGTACTGGAGGAGTCATCGGAGATATCTGGAAATATTGATATTAGAAAAAACGACGAGTTCAATAGAACTGTTGACCAACAAGTATAGCGGAAAAAGGATAAAAATTTTGAAGAGAAAAAAAATTCAAAAAGAAGAAAAAGTAGAGAAAAAAAGATAGTTTTGATAGTTTTGACTGTTTTTGATTAATTTTTTATTTTTTTTATTCCTGTTTCCATGAGCTTCAGTGTAACTAACCAATTTTTACATGTGCCAAAGCTAAAAAATTGTTGGGGGACCATCCCATCGCGCTAATGGTTCTTAGTGCTTGAGCTTTAGCTCTAAGCTAAGAATATTTCCACCTTTTTTGTGTGAGGATAATAGAACTTAGACTAATTTGTTTTTTCGTTTTCGTCTCGACATTTATTTTCACATGAAACTTATTGCTGCAGGCCTATCTCGTGCTATCGCAGCTGCTCGGTAAGGCTGCTAGTGTATTGGATACACAAAGATATTGCTGCTCTTACTGTCAATCACAAGTTTTGTTCAGATCAAAGCTCAAACAGTCCGATGAAGAAAATATGCAGCAAAATAAATTTACAAAGGATTTTAATAGTGACAATGCTACAAGATTAACGCTCTAAGTAAGCACCGTGAGAATTGTGTCAAAATGAGAAACTTTTATTTTCCAACAGCTTAAACTCAAATCCTATTTCTGTCTCCATTATATTTGACGGGACAGTAAATAACTTGGAATAAACTGTTGGTTTGTGTTGATAGAGCTGAAGAGCAAACTGAAGTAAAACCAATACAATCCAAAACAAAAGATTTGACAAAACTCGTAAAATTTTGGACCCCCCAACCGATCAAAGACATAGCTAACACATTTTTTAAGCTTTGCTTCGATTCAGTGCGGAAGAGTCGTTCTGGCGGCTCTGGCAGCTGATATAGCTTAACTCTATGGTTTGGCCCATTTCTCTCTGTAGTTTCGGATCCTCAAAGCCGCCACTATATGACTGGCTTTATGCTCTCAAAAAGTCTTAAAACATAGTTTAACCACCCCCCACTTTGCCCAACACTCGTACCAGCTACTTGGCATGACATAATTACCCCGGACTCTGAAAGAACTTCAACGGTTGAAATCTATTACTGCTCTACTGGGCCATAGATTTTCTTGTTACTGGCAAAAGAACCAGCATAAAGCCAGAACAAAAAAGAGTTCGAATTTGACTCACTGATCCAAAACTAGTAAGCTCAAGAAAGGTTCTGACAAAAGTTTAATATCGAAGTCCTACTTCATCAGTTCAGTTAATAAATGTATCTCTAGCTACTCGACCGTGGAGAGCAGAATCAAAGTGCATCGTATGAAAATTACAGCTGGGCATACACTCTGATTGTTTAAGGTCCGGCGAATTAAAGTCATCTCAAACGCAAAAAGTTAGCGACAACTAAACGAAATGTAATGCAAAACAACAAAGTACAGAAAAAAGCCATACACAAAAACAGAAAAACTAGAAGACAAACGAATAGATGCAACAACAACCAACGATCAACTATGAGAATGCAAATGACCTAAATTTCCTTCCCGCTTCAGAGGTATCCAATGAACACATTTTAAATCTCAACACTGACTAATAGTATTCATGTTTCTCTCCTACTTTAAAACTATCACTTGTTTATTTCGCAGAACTAACACAAATAAACAGTATCCCTAAGCTCTAATATTCCTCTCCTCTACCTGTATATCAACAAAATGTGTCTATCCATATCGTAAGTAAAGCCCCCCTCACGCTCAAAATATACTAATCAAAGATAACACATAACAAAAAAACAATCACACACATGCAAAATCGTAAAAATGATAGGTCATTAATATTAAAAAAGACTGAAAGACACAGGCGGAATGATACCGACCTAATATCATGGATGCTAGCATTACCTCAAAGCGAACCAGCTTCTATTGCAGAGAACTCTCCATAATCTCCCATTTCTTCATCACTCCCTCAATTCTATCTCTAAATTTGAAAACTTCGTCTCGGGGTATAGGCGTGTCCATTCGCAAAATGAACCTAAGAATCTTTCTGATCTTTACCAATTTGAACACTTCTTCATCAATTTTTTCTAAATTCTCCAATTCTTTTAAAGCATCCGATGCGCTTTGCAACTCTTCCAGTGATGGATTAGCATTTTTATTTTTAGCAATGGTTTTCTGTAGCTTGTACCGAATCCTTTTTATCTTCTGAAAACTTGTTGTCATCATTACACTTGGGCTGCAACAGGAGCTGACATCTGAGTTAGAATTAGATCTGGAATGATGAGGATCGCGTTGATTATCTAGTAGTAACGCAGATTGTGGTAATGGTTTTTCCATGAAATCAGTTACAGTTGGTGTAGAGCGCTCTGTGATTGAACGAGCTGGTGTGGGCGGAGTTTCAATTTTGATATCGCGATCTTCGTCATCTTTGTTTAAGATTTCGTCAATCTTTCCCGTTCTTATGCTACGTGTGGTGGTCAGGTTTTCGTTGTATGGATGCAAAGTTATGATATTTGATTTCGAGTCCGAAGTAGATCCTAGTACTCTGTCGGTAGAGTTTCTTATTGGTGGTGTGTTTGCCACTGGCTTCTGTATTGTGAAATAGCTGGAACTTGAAGGCTCTTCGTCATTAGCGGGGGTTAAATTCTCACCTTCATCGCCATTCAGTATGACATTGCTGGAAGAATTTACGTCTTTGTTTATAACGTTCAACTCGCTTGAATCTAAATCTGTAGATGTTGAGCTTCCCACTCGCCTCTTTCTCCTGTTGCTATCTTCATTATTTGTACCAGCGCGTTTCCTAACTCTAGACGTCTTAATATCGTCACTCGACTCTGTTTTCTGACTGCGATTTCGAGTTAGGCGTTTTCGTCCTGTAATGGGTGTGTTGTATTGGGCCGTGCTCCTGTCTTGAAACTCCCTATCACTGTCATCGTTCGAATTTTCTATATCAGCAACGTCCTCATAGACCCCGTTGTCTTCAGCATAGAGTGTTGGTTCATTAGATGCACTTCTTCGTTTTTTTACTCCAGACCGAGATTTCGTAATTCTAACTGATCTCCCTTTAGACTTTGGATTTTCGAGCTCTTTTTGGTCTCTAATCTCCCTAGCAAGTTGTAGAAGATTTTCTGTATCTTGCTCTATTTCCTCATAAGATTCTTTCAAAGCTTTCGGTGATTTGAGTTTTTTCCCTTCACTAATAAGTTGAGGCGTTAGAAGTCTAAGGTTTTCTCTATCCAGAAATTGATAAGTATGTTCATTCATAAATAATATTGGGTACTTCTCCGGTTCTATAAGTTTCTTGTGAGTAGTGGGAACTAAGTCTTCATTTAGTACCACGGCAGGCCACCAAGGAAAGCCTCTGATTCTACCAAGAGCCTTTGAACCCAGCATTAGACAAGGAGCTTCAATCGAGTTCGTGTTGTTGTCTTTTGAAGAGGCATTAATTTTTTCATCGACTGAACCCAAATCTCTCTCCGTCGTTGTGATGTCTGGCAACGTGGATTTTATTTTCTTGGTCGTAGATTTCAAACTCAACCGAGAGCTTGAACTCATTAATTTAAAAAGTGAATAAGCAAAGAAACAAAATCAGAACCAAAATTTTAGACTGCAAGAAAGCTGGAGTAGCAAAGACCTGTAAATTACGCGAAGATATCAGCAAGTTCGCGAAGAGCAAGGTCCAAAAAAACACAATGGAAACCGGGTAAGGAAGGAAAGGATAGGAAAAGATAAAACAGTTGAAAATTCAGAACACAATCTTTTACTTATTAGCCAGATTATCCAAGCAGATGTGCAGATAGTAAGGACAGACCAAGAAAGATGAAAGTGTTCGAATGTTGATAAATAGTGAAATAAGTGTAAGACAAGAAGAGTATAGGAAGAAGAGGAAAGAAAAAGAGAAAACGAAAACCAGAAAGAAAGTTTTAGTTGCTGTGGCAACTATTAGATGTAAGGTGAAGCCGTGACCTGCGAAGGTTCAGGCTCAAGCGCTTGTTCTCTATCTGCAGCATAGCTACAGTACTGTAAAGCAAAGCATAATTCCGGCGAGAAGCCAGGCTGTGTGTGGGTGGTCATTGTGGTGTGCGTACCGTCCACCGAGCACAAAAAGCGACTTTTCTATAGCAACAAATCCCTAACATCTGTTGCACTTAACCTACTTTTAACCTTATTACAATAATGGCGCTTATTTCGCATGGTTAACAGACTTCTTCGGCATTTTTGTATTGAAAGCAATCAGCTTACTCGCAACTTGCACAGAAAGTGCTAAAACTGATCCATTACCACTACAAACTCTTCAAGGCTATCACAGTAGGTGTTGAAGATCACAGAGCTGGAAAATAAACCTACTCCTAACAGACAGTGATATTCGACATCTTTTGGTTTAGCACAGAGCATTCGAAAGTTCTGCACTAACGAATTTTCATCTCTATACAAAGATTTTCGTATTCTTTACATCTGATAATGGGGATACTTTTGAAATTTCCCATGGTTCTTTCCTGTAATACAGTCTTGCCAGTTGCCAGATAGAAGTGGTTAGTTCGTGAGAAGATGATAATCGAAACTACTACAACACACTGATAACTTGATTCTCTAAACACTTAGTTTAGGAGCCACTGAGCCATCTAATCATATTGAGATACCTGGTGTGATGCAGGTGTGTACGGATTCCGGGGTTAAGTTCTGTTTCCAGGGTTCCTGTATTTACTATTAACAGGAACTTCCAAAAAGAGTAAATTTCTGTTATTGAGGCTAGTACGTTCCAAATTAGGAATTACTTATTCCGTATCAAAGCTGAAAACAAACAAATGCTTAACTTTGTTTTCTATTCAGAGTCAGGTCCACTTTGTTTACATCCATCCATCACAAATATAAGCCGGTAACATTACAATCTAAGCATTTACTTTTGCCTTCAACTTTTTAGTTATAATAGCTTGCCAGGGTACTCTCAGTCATTGCCTCAGCTCAACACATCTGGAAAGTGATTCACCTAGGATGCAGAACTCTTCTTTGAGAGGTCCTCGCCCTATGGTAAAGAGGCGACCTGTGAGCTCTATCGGCCCTAGTCAAACAGAGACATTTCACAGTGTTCGTTCATCCCAAGTCTCAGATTCACAAATAAACATTTATGAGAACACGCAAAGTACCAATACCAATATTCTACAGTCAAATCGCTTGCACGGTCTTCCAAAAAGGTCTCATGGTTATTCGCAATCAGTACCTTCTGTAACAGCTCCAGTATCATCACAAAACTATTATCCGAGTAACTCAAATTTTGACAATCAGCCGGAGCCATCTTCCAACGATTACTTTTATACTTCAAACAGGCCAGTATTTAACAACCCTTTCTCTAATCAAATCTCACACGACTACGAATCCAGTTATAACGCATCTAATCAAAACTCACATGAATTACCGCAAAATAATAGCCATGTTTCCCAACAGTATAGCTACAATTATAATGATAGACTATATCAGAGCACTTCGCCGCACAATAATAACCAATATACTACTCAGCGACAAGAATTTTCAAGCGATGTTTCAACTTCGCCTCAGCCTCCATCCAATCTGAGTGCTTATACTTCTCCAACTCTTGACTTCCATTCACCTGAGTTGAACTTTACGCAAACGCGTCAAGGATATATTTCGGCATACAACAAAATAAGTACACCTCAAACTCGGATAGATCAAGATACAACGTTAATTCCTGAATTGGATGGTACTCCAAGTATTGAAAAACCTAACTTATACCCGAATCGGTCCAGTGTGTCTTCTTCTAATATTTCCAGGAGTCCGGAAAGAACCGGATACGAACGATATAGCCATTCGCCCATATCTTCGCCTCACAAAAGCACGACTCCCACCAACAGTACTATAACTAACAAACCAGTCGACTATCGAAAATCTACTCAAACTGCTTCTGAGAATGGAAGCTATCTTTCAACGCCTGTATATGCAGTTTCTTCGAACTCTACCTCACCGAATCTTCCTGACTTTCCGTCAAAATTCCAAACCTCAGCTATAGAATTTACTAGTCAACCGTACAACGAAAGAAATGACCGAACCCAACATCACGTTTACAATTACAGTTCGTCACCGAAGTCAAAACGCCAATCTTATATTCAAAGTTCAGATTACAGAGAATTACCATCGCTACCAACAGAGATTGATACCCCGTCAAAGCATGTTGGTAACGAAGAGTACGCATCATTGGAAGCGAATCAATCATATAACAAGCAGTCTATATCATATGATAAGCCTCTTCCCTCTATAGAACAAGATTTACTAAAGGACATCGGGAAGCCAGTATCCTTACGAACAACTATAAAAACAGATGTTGATGACAATATTTTGGTCCCGCCGCATGATCTAGAAACCGATAGCAATGTAGATTTACAATCAACGCCCAGATCCTCGAAGCTTTTTCCGACTGTTCAAAGTGATCCGAGTAGTATGATGAATGTCATAAACGCAAACGCAGCAAGCTGGCGGTACTATATTCAGAAAAACTTTCGAGATTTTTACATGTCAACCAACCCTGATTTTGATCATCTGAATTACCCTCAAGCGCCAAGCTACTACGTGGAAACAAAAAATCATGGGGTCACACAAAAAGGCAAGAATATTGTAACTATTTCATTGCTTGACCCAGATACTATGGTTCCGCTTGTGAAAACCAAACGTATATTTGATGCCGAAGGAGAGAAATTTGAAGTTTGTATGTGTAATAAAGACGGATCAGAAGGATGGAAGGGGTATGCAAAATTACTAAAAAAATATTTAGCCACGAAGTCACATCTTAAACAATATATGTTTATTGACGCTAAGCACCGGGGATGGTTAATTGGAAATAGGAGTGGAAATTTGGAAGAAGACAACGAGGAAGAGTATGAAGAGCATTCAAGTAATATACCTGGGGTGGCACTAAAAAGGTCAACCAAAGTCTATTTTTTCCAATCCGGTGAAGGCAATTCCACAAATGATAACATTATATCTATGGTGCAGCGCAGAAAACAATTGCATAAGCGTATTATCAAAGACCTAAAGCACCCTGACAAGTTTGCTCAACAGATTGCTGAACGCGAAAAAGGATACGGAGGTGACGGTATCGCCAATGAAGGCGACCGAAACAAATCCGTATTTGGATGGTTAACTATGTCCAAAAACATCAAAAATTACGAAGATGACTTTTGGAAAGTCGTTGTTGTGTTAACGTTTGCGGTTTCATACGCGCAAAGAATTGACTCGAAAGACAAGGAGATACAGACGATGTTTAAGAAACTTGGAAGAAAATATAGAGAAGGGATTCACCATGCTAGAAATAAATATGGAGATAAAGGGATTGTGTTTGGGGAGTAACAGGTACGGGATGAAAGGACTATTTATTTTTGCTGTATATGTTTATTGTAATGGGTTGTCATTTGGGGGTTTAATGAATTTATTTATTTTGCTTTTGATGCAGTTTTTAATATTTGCATAGTTTTACACTGAAATACCAGATATTTATCTGTATCCAGATATATTTAATAAAACTTGTGTACTTCTAGAATTAGAATCGACATGTGGTATTATAAATAGCTTCCATTTCTCCTTTTTCATAACGGAGAATCTCGGTGCCAGTTGAGTGGAAAATACACAGACACAAACCTTTTGGCACTCTGCTAAGTCCGTTACGTATTTTACTATTTTTATATACTTTCTCGCACTTGTAAATATATTCAAAACTTGTTTGAACGTCTAAATTCAAAAATTCATCAAATCAGCTAACTTTTTTGGTTTGACCACTCTACATTATGATTTACTATCAGCTAAAATACTCTTAGAAAATGACAACATTATGTGAAGTTTGTTGCATGGTATAACGCGTCCTATCAGCCCATTTACTTATCATCATTCATTGCCTATGGATATGAATAAAACTTTGAGATAAAAACGCAAAAAAAAAAAAATTATAAAAAAATGAAAGTGTAATATAGGTCAATTGCATGCTAAAAGGTTGTTATCTTTTTCTAGCGCGGATTTCATCGTTATATCTATAGACAATAAATAACTTGATGATTGGTGAATTGGTTGACGGGACGCTTTATTAGTTTTTTATACTATCCCATACTTGTCCAAAACTCTTGAAATCAGTTTGGACGCCTAACTTCAAAAATTCATCAACCCGTTCAAAAAATTGTTCTGACCGCCCGGCACTTCAATTTACTATGTAAGCACTCTAAAATACTTCTTGAAAAATTCAGGACTATCTGAAATCCCTTAGAACTATGAAGAGTACCATATATAATCTGACCCCCGAGAAATCTTTATCCTAACTGTTTGCAAATAAATTCTTCAAAATTTATTAAATACAGTACTTCCATTTATTTACTTTTCAATTTTTCATTTGAACAACTCTCTATCTAAACATGTATAAAATAAAAATATACGCTACAAGAGAATGGACTCTTAATAATTAATTCTTTTTAACAAGTCATTAGACATTCTTATCTCAAAATGGTTTCTTTAGAAAGAAAATAGATTTATAAATTTTGAAAAAATCTCTTTTAGCATCAGATCAGGCATTTGCATCTTAAATTCATTTGTTTACGAAGACTCTAGACATTTCTATTACAATATAGATTCCTTTAACAAGATATTAAACATCCATGCTACACTGTTTTGTATTTGTAGCACTCTCTTTAATCAAATAATTTTCATGAAATTGCAACCCAGTCCAATGAAAAAATCCAATCATAGGAAATTCTCGCATTTCATGAACCAAAGTAGCTAAGTCTTAATGTTTTCCAGCAGCTTCCTATAATGAAGTTGTACAAAAGTTCTGCCATTGTAACAGAATCAATCTATGCGCTTTATATTGATATATTGACATCTAAAAATGGTCTTTGCCACAAACTACTGTTTTTTTATTTGAAATTTAGGGAGTAGTCATTTGAAAAAAATTTCTTTACGTGTTTTGCAAATAAGTGTGGGAGATTTACCACCATCCCTTGAGATCCAGCCTTTTTATTGTAATATCTGATTTTCATATAATGAGGTTAAGACTAGTAATATCTATATCTAAAAGGCTTATAATTAAAACATTGATAGCATTGCAAAAGGTGGAATTATTAGCTCAATGCCACAGATCTTGGTCTTGGGGAAATTTTGTGTTTATTCATGATAACACATTTACTAGAACGATCCCTGCAGCTTGATCATATAGTTTTTTATTTTGTGATTTTATGGCACACTTATGGTCTTATCAATTTAACGATGTATCTACAAATCCTACACGAAATAGGATCTGAAGATGTGGTTTTATATTAGAAATATCGATTCTTGATTTCCCTTCTTCCTTTGTCACAAGTGGGCTTAATAATAGCAGACAAACAATTTTTTCAGTGATTGAAAATTGTTAAGTGTATTGACAGATAAAATGTACCTAAACTTACAATATTCCAAGAGCGTCAATGTATTTCAGCAGGATAGTTGTGCTTACAAAATTTAACTATTCTTGAAATCATTCCTGGGTCTCTCTACTTACTGGTTTATCTACATCATAAGATAGATAGTCAACTAATTTTTGAAATTTTTTTGGGTGCCTACTTGAGATGCCAGTCATAGTAAGATCTCATTTGAATAACTTTTCCAGAGATGCACGTAAAAAGGAAATAAAGCATAGAAAATCTCATGCCAATATTATATCAAACATTCCTAGAAGCTTGAGAGGAGAGCGTGCAGTCTACGAAGATTATGCTCGGTCCAGAAATGACACAGATTCCAATGAAGATGATGATTTTGAAGTTAGGGCTTCCGCATACCAACCAAAGTCGTGCAGACAAAGCAGCAATTCTGGGAAATCTGATTACCTCGGGTACACTTCAGATGAAAAGGTTTCATCTCCAAAAGTGTCTGGTAGTGGTATGGTACTACACTTCCGAATGGCTAAACTCAAGTTCATCGATCCTATTGAAAACACAGAATGTGCATCAAAAAATTTCCCACCAAGTATTGAGGAATCGCGGACAATGAGAAAGTATAAGTTTGTTAGAGAAGAAGTTGAAAGACAAGGGATGGCACATCTCATTTCTGACTCTGAATTGCTATTCGAAGTATGTTTTGACAAACAAAAATACAAGAAGCTAGCCAAACACGAATTGAAAAATTTCAAGACTTTTTCTCAGATCCAAGAGACGTTTTTGATTCAATATTTTGATCTTGAGTTGTATATTACTTCACTGCATACCAAACTTACAAAGTACTACAGCATCATGTTTGGCGCCATCAATTTGAAGCTCAAACAATCCAAAGACTACAAAAGATTTCTCGAAGATCTAAGTACCTCCATTACGAGACTTACAACTTTGGAAAAACACAAAATCCTTCGTGCCGAAAGTAGAGAAATAGGCCCGGATATAGACATAAACCTGACAGAAAAGGTCAGATGGCAACGAAATGACTGTGACCTTTACAATAAGAGAATAAGAAGTGAAATTTTGAAATTGTATAAACGCTGGTGTTTGTTAATTGCCCCATATGAATAAAGAGGTGCCATTTTATGGAGTTAATGGGTTGGGAAAGTGGTCCGCATGGTCGAGCTGAATGAAGTTTTGCCATAAAAGGACACTAAATTTGAAGTTGTATGATAATTTTAGCAAACATTGGAGTGCTAAATTTTTCACAAGGTGATTGCTCCTAGGATAATAGAACCTTCACTTAGCACACACAAAAAAATCACATACAGTTTGCTTGTTTTAAATAATTTTTAACATCCAAACAGCATACATATTTTTTATGTTCATCTGCTTATATGCTTAGATGTGGTTGTGGGGTATGTGTTTCCTGTAGTTCGTAAAAGAACATTAAGTGGATTGGCCCAGCTAAAAAATTATCATCTACGAAGTTTTCAGCTTCTCGTCCAATTAGCTACAACAAAATCATTGATCAGGTAGTTTTCAATATGGTTTAAACACAGTAAAACAACATAATTTATGAAGTTATAGGTCACGTATGGAGTCATAAATCTAGATTTTCTTGAAGATATTGATGTTTCTGAATCAGTAAAGCGCTTGCTTATTACAAAGAGCGTATTGATACTTTGTATTTTACATAAAAGTGTACAGTGGATCAGAATAAGATGGTGCACTACTTTAGTATAAGTTATCCAGTAAAAATTGATTGTATCGGCCAGTGACGATGGCCCAACAATCATGTCAATCAAGATACCCGTTGTTTTAGTTATTTAATTATTTCTGTTTTTTTATCAGTCTTGCTACAAGCCATACTATAGTAACAGCCTCAGCCATAACGGTTTTGTTGAATAACTGAACTTATCGTTTTAGTAGTATCGGGTGTTACTTTGGCCGACGCGAGTTTCGGTTGGCGGTAGCTTACCAACCAGTTTTACACAATCTACATGCCTTAGAAAAAGTTTTTATAGTATCAATTGCAATAAAAGCTGTAAGATTTGATAAATACTTGTTCAATCACAAGCCGATTCACAACTGATCTGGAACAAGATCATAATAACGCACTTTGTCGAGACACAGCAGATGCATCTATAGATGTTAGCCCCTCACGGCCATATGCATAAATCACATGATTCATGATATTAGCTCAGGAAGATAAGCCTTCCCCGACGGGGTCCATTAAAGATGAAAATTTGATATAAGAAGCCATCAATCACGCTTGCATCACATTTAATCTTCAAACTAACCACAATGGCTCAACCAGTTACTGTCTCATACTCGGATTTGATTTCAGGAAAAGCTGATACCGTGCTACCTGATGCTTTTGGGCCTGATTCTTTGGGGATTTTGATTGTATCGGATTTACCACCCGAGTTTAAACAGCTTCGTGCAAAAACATTGAGTGCTGCAAGCTACTTGGCGAGATTGGGTGATGAAAAACTGGCTCTGTTGGAAGACAAAGAAGGTCACTATTTGAACGGATTTTCTCTTGGGAAAGAAAGACTCAGTAATGGGAAGTTGGATTTGTTGAAAGGATCGTATTACGCTAATTGTGGGTTTTATAACGAAAATGAACAACACCTAAAAGTGGATGGAGAATATTTGGAAAAGTATAAGGATTATAAGCCGTATACTGCGGAACCACTGTGGCCAGAAGAAAAAGATATTTCAAATTTTAAGACCAATTTACAAGGGTTGTGTAAATTGATGATTAATGTTGCTGAACAGGTTGCTTCTGGTATTGATCGATTATTTGGACCTGGAGGTAAACTGCAACTTGAAGGGTACAAGAGTGGATATCTTCAGTATATAGTCTCGACTTCTCAAACCACCAAGGCTAGATTGTTGCACTACTATCCTTGCGAGGAGATTCCCGAAAATGATGACAGCTGGTGTGGCGAGCATTTGGATTTTTCATGTTTGACTGCCCTCACGTCCGCTCAATTTGTGGACGAAATGGCACCAGAAAACTCAAAACTTCTCGAATCTGATATCCTTGATACGAACAACGTCCTAACTGAACTAGACTCCTCGCCTGATCCTAATTCTGGCCTTTACATAAAATCTCGATCTGGAGAAATAGTGAAAGTTAATATTCCTCGTGACTGCCTGGCATTCCAAACAGGTTCTGCACTACAAGAAGTAACAAATGGACAGTTTAAAGCAGTTCCTCATTATGTAAAGGGAATATCCGTTAAAACTGAGGGGAAGGTGGCAAGAAATACACTGGCAGTGTTTTGCCAGCCTTCTTTGCACGAACCAGTTGGAAGATTTAAGGATTTTGCGGAATACTCAAAGCAAATTTTGGATAACATTCAATAATCTTGTATTTTATTAAATCCATCAATGTACGTACAAATCTAAATCCTTCATTATTTTTTTGGCTATGGCGTTCAGTCAATACTTTTTCAAGAGAGTTCATGAACTTGGCAAATGGCGTTATCATTGAGCGATTGTAGAGAACAATTGTAGATTTTGACAGGAAAATGCCATTTGTTTAACTTTGATATGTCAAACTTATAAACTTTGATGATATTCAGTCAAGCTAGCCAATCTTCAAAAGAGAGCTAAGATTGTATAACCATTACTAAAACATATGAAAGATATATTACAGGCTGACCATGCTGATTCTTGGAAGTTGTAAAAAGCTGTGAGCACTTGAATTGTATAATTTTTGTGGCTAAAGCACGTTATTTGGTGCGTTACGTTGTGGCACTTTCTCTCAGTACTGAAGGTATTTTCATACCCCGGATCGAAGGTTTGCCAGTATCTTTCTATGTGGAAGCGATAATCTGATATTATTCAACATGTTTCGTGAATTACGAATGACTTGGCAAAGCCACATTATTCCGAAAAATAAGCTTGAAATTAAGCTATATGAATAAACATTCACTAGTGACCCTGAAGGTGGGAATTGCAAAGTGATAGAGAAATCCTTTAACAAATGGTAGTATTATCCAAGCTCATTAGAGAAGCTATATAAGGTGGATGGTATCCGATTATGTTTGGAGATCCTATAATCAATTCAATTGATCATTCATCACTGAAACCTCAAAATCAAAAGCTAAATAACCTGATATACCCTTCTCCGAAACAACTGGTGAAAAATGTCTAAAGAGAAAAATCAGGCTTACACAACAGCTTCTAGTTTACACGACCATTCATCAGAATCAGATGCAAGAAACGATCCTGAAAAGGGAGTTGTTATTGATGATGACTACGTTGTTGCCCACGATGCCAAACTTGTCACCAAAAGCGGAAACGTTATTGATGCCGATGGAAATGTCGTTATCGTTAGCCATGGCCAGGAAGTTGACCCTGCTTTGAAAGACAATGTATTTCTTGATCCAGAGGTTGCAGAATACTACCGCAATATTTACGAAAAAGCCAATTACGAGTGCCGACATGCTTTTGACCCTGATCTGACTTGGGACAAATCTGAAGAACGAAAAATAGTTTCTAAGCTTGAATGGAGAGTATGTTTTGTGGCTTGTCTCATGTTTATGGCCTTGCAATTGGATCGTGGTAACATTGGTCAAGCGTTGTCTGATAATCTACTAAATGATTTGGGCATGAATACTAATGATTATAACTTGGGTCAAACTTTGTTCTATTTGTCTTTCTTATCGGCTGAGCTTCCTTCCCAGCTGATATCGAAAGCTTTGGGTCCCGATCGGTGGATTCCCACTCAAATTACATTATGGTCTATTGTGGCAATCAGTCAATGTAGACTTAACGGAAAGGCGTTTTTCTTCACCACTCGTATTCTTCTTGGTCTTCTTGAAGGTGGCTTTATTCCCGATGCAATTCTCTGGTTATCCTACTTTTACACTGGTAAGGAACTTCCCATCCGTCTTAGTTTCTTTTGGACTGCTTTATCAGTTACCCAAATTATTGCTTCATTGCTGGCTTTTGGCCTTCTGAGATTGCGTGGTGTGAATGGCTGGGCCGGTTGGCAATGGTTGTTCCTTATTGAAGGGTTAATGACTTTGGCTATTGGTATATCTGCCTTTTTTTTGATGCCTCCGTCTCCAGTTCAGACTAAAACCTGGTTTAGACCTAACGGTTGGTTTACTGAACGTGAAGAAAAGATTGTTGTTAACAGAGTTCTCCGTGACGATCCTTCTAAGGGTGACATGCACAACCGTCAAGCCTTGACCTTGAAGATGTTGTGGCATTCGATTACCGATTACGATCTTTGGCCATTGTACTTTATTGGGCTTATTGCCTATATTCCTCTCGGGACTCCTTCTGCGTATTTGACACTAACACTTCGAAGTCTTGGATTTTCAGCCTTCAATACCAACTTGCTCGTCATTCCTAATCAAGTGGCGCATATCCTTCTATTGCTTGCAATCACTTGGCTAACAGAGCGTGTGAATGAAAGAGCTCTTATTGCACTTTTACAACCTCTCTGGCTTGCTCCTTTCCTTGCAATTCTTAGATGGTGGCCAGGTACTCTTGACAATGTATGGGGCACCTATGCAGTTATTACAATATTGCTTTCTGCACCCTACATTCACGCCATTCTTGTCTCTTGGTGCTCTAGAAATTCCAACACCGTTCGTACTAGAACAACGTCTGCTGCTTTGTATAATATGTTTGTGCAAGCTGGATCTATTATTTCGTCTAATATCTATAGGAAAGATGATTTGCCCAAGTACAAACGTGGTAATACCCAGTTATTTGCCATTGCACTGGCTACTGCGACATTATTGGTTTTGACAAAGTTTTATTATATTTGGAGGAACAAGTCCAGGGCTAAAGTTTGGGATGCTATGTCTAGAGAAGAACAGAATCTTTATAGAGCTACTACTAAAGACCGTGGTAACAAAAGATTGGATTTCCGGTTTGCTCATTGAGTGTTATTTGATTATAATAATGCTGCTTTTTGTCAATCTTATTTAGTTTTGAGTAGAGTAAACATATGTAACTGTGCTTAGTTATATTCCTTTAGGAGTTAGTTTAAATATGTTTTGTTTACTACATGTTTTTTTCGTCTTGATCGACTGAAAATAACGTTTTATATTTGAATTTTCAAGTGATTTGCAACTGAGCTGTTTTAAAACATTTTCTAGTAATCTTACAAATCGTGATAAGACCAACACTAAGAAAGAGACACTTTTGCTACTAGCGAAGCCAGTTACATGATTCTAACACCCAATATTTTGAGATCTGGCCTTAATGCTGATATTCACACAAGCAGCCAACTAAATGAAATCGACGTTTGCTTTCAGCTTCTTCAGTTCAGCCATTTTCCTTGAACAATCCCTTTTGGTACCGTGGCTTCTCGAAGTGAGCTCGAACTACTACAGAAATTCAGCGGCTGCAACCAGAGGCAAATTTGAAATAAGCTTGAGGAATTTGAGTGTCATAACATTCTTGAAAACGCTTTACTGTTATACTACCAAGCTAGCTGGTTATAGACAAAACATTTCTACGAAAAGTTATCACGTACTGTACTTGAAGAATAACCATATGTGTCTAGATGCTCTAACAGAATGATTCTGGAACATGTTAATAATCGTTATACAGTATATTACGTATTATCCATATTTCCTACTCTAAATCATAGTCTAAGAAGGAAAGTTCTCTCGTCAAAACTTGTTGAAGCCTATGTTTTTTTACGCTTAGCTAAAATATTCACATGAAAGATAAAAATTCAAACTGCACATATTTTGTGTTTGGTTTTCTATCAGCGCTCGAAGGGCTTGCACCCTTTCAGGTACCATATTATGTCATGTCACAAATTTTGGCACTGGCTGGCGTCAGGTAAGGAAAACTCTGATGTTAGATGCGCAAGTAATATTCACTGCTCTTCGGAAAATTAATGTTCCGCACTGTAAATAAATGGCTCTTCTAGAACAACAGTAACCTTAACGAATTACACCTAACGCCAGCCATATACGTTTCTCACAACAATTTCGCTATTTATTAATTTCACTTGTTCCTCTTACTTTTCTTGCTATTTTCTTACTTTTCTTGCTATTTTCTTACTTAGGATCATTGTCCATTTTTACGAATATTATCCATTAAATCAGTAGAGTGAACGACATTAAAAAGCTCGATGTCTAGTCAAAAACACTTGTTTGTTCTGGTTCATGGGTGAGTTTACTTGTGAAAACTTTATTCATGCTCTACAAGTATGGAGACGTTGGCTCATGAACTAACTGGTCCTTTTTAGTCTGTGGGGACATGCAGGACATATGGAGTCCATTAGATCTAGTATCGAACGACAATTTGATTCAGAAGACATAGAAGTCATGGTTTCTGTTAGCAACAAGGGGTTCCATTCATACGACGGAGTCCGAGTTGGTGGGCTGAGAGTTGTCCAAGAAATCGAAAAGTTTATAGCTCAGAAACAGAAAGATGATTCTATCGAATTTGATCGTATTAGTATTATCGGATATTCTTTGGGTGGCCTATGGACAAGATATGCAATTGGCGAACTTTACAAAAGAAACTTTTTGAAAACCGAAGAAACCCCTGATGGCCAAATGAGACCTTTAATATACACTTCATTTGCAAGTCCGCATGCAGGGACGTGCTTTCATCAAAACAACTTTCGATCAAAAGTATCAAACGCACTGGGTAAATCGATCATTGGACAGTCCGGGAAAGACCTTTTCCTTGAACCAGACTGGTCATCATCCGACGCTCGCCCTCTACTAGTCCAAATGGCAGACCCCAAATCGCATTACTTCAAAGGTCTAGCCAGTTTTCAGATCAGATATCTATTCTCCAACTCGATAAACGACCGTACTGTCCCGTTCTACACATCATACCTGACTTTGAAAGACCCGTTCCGGGAGCGTTCGAAAGTCAAAGTTGTGCACAAAAAGGGTGCACTTGACTACCCAAGAACTAAAGGCTATGTTTATCCCTTTGCCGAAGTTGACATCTACCAATCGGTTTACAATGTATCAGCTACCGAGAATAATGGTAAATCTGGATGGACCCTTCCACGACTCAGATTTATAACGATTCTCATATTGCTTGGGCCTCTTGTGGTTCCAGTGCTCATGGCTACTTCGGCCGTTTCAACGTTGATTAGCTATAACCGAATCTACCACTTCAACAGAGCTTTGAATTCACCTTCTGATGCACCTGAAATTCCACAGCAACCTACGCGCAGAAAGAGACGTGAGTCCCTATCCGAGGGCGTTGCAGGTTTAACCGGCGAGACAGTCGACGATTTGTTTGGTCCCCAAAAGGAGGAAGAGAACAGTTCTTTAGATAAGACGTCTTCTGAGTACAACAAAGGAAAAGGAGTGAATATTTTGGACTCTGATGGGTTGGAAGAACTCAAAGTGTCGGACGACGCAAGACTGATCATCGAGCACTTGAACTTGTTGGAATGGGATAAGAGAGTAGTGCAGCTTAAGCGAACTCATTCGCATGCTGAGATTGTTAATAGACTAAACAGAGAAGGACAGGGAGAGGAGCTACTTTTGAATTGGGCTTCTGAGGTTTCTAAAGTTGCTGCTAAATTGTAAGTCTAGAGACATTGTGATTCCAAATTTTAGGATTCTGGGGTGTATTTTTTTGTATTCCGGCCGTGAAAAGATAGCTGGAGAAGTGGATGGTATCGATTACAAGTTGGTATCTCTTGTGTGTGCCTTGTGTGTACTGAAAATGGTAAGACTTTGTATCAGGATAAATGACAAAAGAACGAGGTAGTTACTTTCAAAAAATTTTTGATCGATGAAGGGAGTGTGGTGTATTTTGGCTACTATTCCGAGAATTTAGATCCATTTACGCTCACTGGCCTGATCTTATATTCTAGCTATGCTCGATTTTGCAAGAATCTCCATTTTTCCCATTCAAGCTTCATATTTGATGATGACAACACATTCTTGGACTATAATCTTTTTTTCCAAATCTTGGTCTTTGCCATATATCCCATCAAGCTCTGATTGACAATATAAATTGACTATACAGGATCTTCATATTCAATCTCAGGATTGTCATCAACCAAATAGTCATTCTATAAAACAACATCAACTATATATTTATGAACGTCAAAGATATTTTTGTAGTCCGGGATCAAGGTGTATCCGATGCAAGTACGAGTTTGCGCAGAGGGTCATAAAAAGTTGTGGGCTTGCAAAGCGAGCTCTAATAGCAAACTTGAAACTAGCAATTGTCGTCGAGAGGACCTGTTCGTGTGGCATGTCTACAATATATTCTTACTCGGATCTGTTGTTTAGGTCGTATAGTTGTGGCAGGGTCAGCTATTGGACATAGCTAAAAGACATTTGCTTTTCACAATCGTAAATAGTGCATTGCAATATTTGATTGTAGAGTTTTTCAGTTGTTATGAGAATTCTAGTTAGGTCAACTAAAACATTTCACATGTATTATGAAAATTGATCACGATGATTGCAAATAAAGAATGTAAGCAAACAGGTAGTTAAATATACCTTTTGTACGCACGATTCAATTGCTATATTAAAACCAATTTGCAAAATACAGCGTTCTTTGAACTACAATACTGGACATAAAATTTACTGTATAAATTTAGGGTCTTTCAATTTCCAAAGATGGTGTAAGCAGAATCCCATCTAGTATGCCTATTGTGAAGTCTTACGATGGCCAAGTATAAATTGGTGCGTAATCACTAGTTTATCCACTTTTTTCGCCTATAAACACTCGCTCAACCAACGCACCCCGTTGTTCTATTTGGCATTTTCGTCATCGTTAGCAACTTTCGTTACCCGTACTTGTGTATACTCGATCATTACAAACTTGGTGTGTGATTATGACTGTACTGATGAAGAGCGCTCTAGACATTTGACATCACAACATGTATATACAACAAGTTTTCTTGTAGGTTGATACTTTTTGCTACAGCTGAAAAAGTTTAGATATATATCGATAGTATACAAATTACAAAAGTAACAGTGATACAGGGGGCTTTTGCTGGTACTGAGTTTAATTAGGGACTTTGTGTTTTGATATGTGTAATCATAGAGAATGATAGCTCTATGAATTGCTGGCGATACTCATCTATACATTTTGTAGCTGTATTAGTGCAACAAGCAAGTTAATAAGTAGGGAGATTGGTAACTTATCAGAACGATCGACTGGCATTTGTATATTGATAGATGATAATTTGGTATCGATAAGCAAAATTGGTTGACAATTAAAATGAGCACAAATTGACAAAATGACATACAAAATGTTTACTTACATGTGTAAGTTTACATATTTAAATTTCTGTACAACATATTCTAAGTAAGGTAAGCTATTAGATGCGGGAACGTGAAATGATATCTGAACTGATAAGTAACTGATGCTTATCACCTTTATAAAAAACTTAACTATCACTCAAGCTAGCTCAATTTAACAGCTTTCGGATATACACATTCATAATAGTTACAATCATCACATACAAAAACTATCTTAGAGCAGGTATACGGTGTTACACGGACACCGCACAGTTGGCATTGTCTGGCCATGTACTGCTAGGTGTCAAGAAGTCCATGAAAAAACAGATTTATTTTTATTTCTTCCTACAGTCCACCAAGCACTAAATTTACAGGTTTTCTAAATACCTTTCAGCTGTATTGTACGTAGAGCACATTCAAACAAATCTAGACAAATGATGTACGACAGACTGCGTAAGGTGATGGCCAATCATGATAAACTTTGACCATAACAGTGGTAACAAACTCTGATTAATGAAAAATTTCAAATACCTATAATAATTGTTACAAAATAACATGATGATTTTTAATATCAAAATTATTCTTATCACTTTCAGCCTTTTTTGTCAAAAAATACAACTATTCTGTTTTAGGACTTTAGGATTGTTGTGGGATTTGATGAAATATAACGACTCTTGCAGCAATTTCACTGTAAGAAAGTCAATCAATTGAATATATCGATTAAACTAGAAGTGGGAGGGAGAATAAATATATTTATAAATGTATGAAGACATAAGACAAGCTAGCTAACCATTACCAAGCGTGCAAAAAGATGACAAGAAACGCTTGACATAGAGTATAAAAATTACTGTGAGAGACAAGTGATGGCGGTGTCAACTTCTGTCCAAATCACAAGATATTTCTAATTACTGCATCACCGCCTTTGCAAGCTTTCTACAATACTTCTGGATATTATGATAAATTATTATATTTTGATGGTACCACCATATCATTTATTATCAAATTTCTAACTGTGAACCCGCATACTTTTGCACTTTCTGTACGTGTACGTGTGCACTTAAGATAAGGGTGATAACCCAAAATCATCAATAACTTTCGTTATACCCACTAACGCTGCCTGCATACTACAGGACTTTAAAGTTGCAAGCAGCCTACAAAGTTACAAATCAGCTCTCCTTGATTTGCATAAAAGCAGAAGGAAGGAGATTTGAAACATATATCTGTGTGAGATGGCATGAGCCTTTATGGGACGAAATTATGCTCAAGATGGAATATTTAACGGTGCAACAACAACAGCAACTGTTTCTCGTTGAGGAAGAAACTTTTGACTTAACGACTTACATTAATCCTGGCTGAGGAATGGTGCATATGCCAAAGCATATAAGCCATGTGGCTTGATGGGGGAATAGTGATATATTGCCCAGATAATCGTGCCAACCACTATCCGGTACCCAGCTTAAGAGAAGAGTTGCTCCGGATAGAAGAGAAAAAGAGGATAAAAAGTTTTTCATCAAAACACTATCTCTTATAACAATCTAGTTCCTTTGTAAAATGATTTATTAGCGTTTGTACCACTAAAAGAAATACGAGGTCACTTAAACTCCCCAACAACCACAAACATCCACTGTATTATCTATTTTGTTCTACATTAAAACTGGCCATGACAGGCCAATGAGAAAGCTTCCAAATACCCAGTCGGGTCCTTTCCTCAAATCCCCCATAAAAACTACAATCAAAATTCATAATTCTATTATATAAAAACGTACAGAAAAAGAACTAAAGGTAGGCCAATCATTCAACGAACAAAATAAGATCCTGTCTGGCAGTGTGCGTGCCTGTCAAAACAAAATGGGGCTGTGCACTCTTTTCTTTTTTGTTTCGTCTGGAAGTCGAGCGGGAAACCAATCCTCGGACACTTTCCACGTCTTCAAGCAGCCCAACGTCCACTAATAAACCCTCTTTAAAAACGAGCTCTTTCTTTTTCTTTCTTGAAGAGTAGGCACGGAAAAAAAAACAATAGGCAGATGCCGACGTGACTTCATTGTCATACCATGTTGGAAACAAATAAAAACGTGCGTTTGTCATTGAGTGATAGATACGAAATCTACATTATACACACTTTTTTTTTGAAGTTTTTGGCATGACAATGAATGAGCTTTAAATTCGCTGTTTATTTTGATTTAAAGTGGCTAGGTTGATGGAGTTGGAGAGGTGGTAAAGACAGTGCAACGTGCGCAGCACACAACGCATGAACAAGATGTTTCAACTAGAGTGGTTATAAAATTCATGTAACCGTTTTTTCTCTGCTTCATTGAACAATGTCCAATGTCCAATTAGATTTTCATTAAATTTTATTGAAAAGAATGAGAAGAGCTCACTCTTTTTTTATGTTATGGTTCATTAAGTATTTAAAGCTTATTTCATATGACATCGAATTTAGATTTTTTAGTATATATGCCAAAGCCAAAAGTTCTTGTACTAGATTATCTACTTCTAAGCTGTAAATTAGCTCAGTGCTCAACAACTGAGCCAGAATAGGGAAGAATTACAATTTATCCTTATTTATTTCACCCATGCATGCTTCCCCCTCATTTCATGGTATACTGTAGAATATGCGCTGATGCAACTATGCAGGCAAGCACAAGGCAAGGTAAACGTCATAATAACCTCACACACACCTACTTACCCACCCACCCATATCCGGGGGGTGATTTTTAGGCGAGTACAGTACGTCACGATATACAGTGCGTGTTTGTTCACACGTCAAGAGACTTTGACAGGAAATTCAGACGGGGGATTGACGTTTTTTTCTTTTTCTTTTGCTCTCGCTTCGCTTGCTTTTGTTGTTGTTGAATTTATGTATACAGTTCAAGAACAAAAGATTATGGTTTATTTTAGATGGTGAATAGGAATGAACAGAAACAAATAAAAAAAACTCAAAAAATAGAAAGAAAGCAATAGGGATGGAAGTGATATGTCTCTCCATTGTCGCGGACAGATCTGCCGTGTCTTGAAATTTTTATCAACAACAACAACAAATTTGTTGCGACAACCTACATACATACAAAACAAAAGTAGTAGTAACTGTGTGAGTGTGGTAAAAGGGACATTTTTCCTGTTTGGGAAATATTATATGCATGGAAACGTCAATTTTATTATAAACAAGGGTAGGAAGAGGAGGAGGGTATTATAGAGGTCAAAATGGAAGACGACATTTATATAGTGATATGCTTGGTTTGGAATTTGTATGTTGCCTGCCTAATCAACGTCAATTTTACTTGTTTTTCAAAAGAAAAAGAGCGAATGACATGAGCTGGAATAGCGAAAGCACAGTTTATATTATTCACCACCGTTTTTTTTCAAGTTCTAGCTCTAGTTTGAAAAGAAGAAGAAGAAAAAAAAAACGATAACTGCATGTCCACTAATAATTATTGAATAAAAATGAATGAACAAAAAAACTAAAAATGTCGTGATTTGGTTTGGTTTAATTTGGTTTGGACAAAAGCAAGAAATTTGATTGTGGTGAAGAAAAACGGGTCTTGGCCCGTTATTAAGTGTCCGAATTAATTTGGAGGGGGAGTTTCCTTTCTTTTTTGGGACAGGTTGTTATTGAACTTTTCAGAAGTTGGCTGCTTTTTCTCTTTCGAATAAGTTAATATTATAAACTTTTTTTTCAATTTTTTTTTTTTCGTTCCAGTTATAACTTATACGTGGGTGAGTAGTTTCGTGATATCGCTGCACATGTATACAAAACTAACCACTAGCCCGGTATGAATAAAGCTTTCTCGAGTATGAAGCTTTCTTCCAAATAGGCGACTGTGAGCGTGTCTTTTTACGGAAGGCTAACTGGAAGTGTCCAAAATTAAAGCATCGTACATCATGCCTCCAATTTCAGAAATTGATTGGTGTGATTATTTAGATTATCATCGATATGTTGTTAACTGGAATAGGATAGTGGAAGCACATACTTTGGTTGTGCTTTTGGTAAGTTGATTTGGTTAGTTGGTGTTTTTTTCCTTTCCGAATTGTCATATCATGCAAGATGCTTGTTGTGTGCTGTTCATTCATCTTGGTTGATTGACTTGACTATTCATAGTCACAATAGCTATCGATATTCATGGACTGTCGGTATACTAGTGGATAAATATAAAATCGAATAGGCAAAGCTAAGCTAAGCTAAATAAATAAATATGATTTAACACTTGTACCTGCTTGTCCCTAACCAACCAACCAACCAGCCCAGTTGATTTCACTGATTGGCTGCACGTATCGGCAAAAGTTTTTTTCGTCTTACATAATTTTAAATTACTTTCCATTTGTTGCAAGCGCAGCGGATATTTTTGTTATTTATCACCGATTTTATTACACTAAATGCACAACAATACCAACCAGGTTAGTAAGCGATACGATAGCTGATAGCAAATTTCTTTTTCTACTTGCTTATATAGTGATATAATAATCTCTGCTTGAAATATGTCATTTTTTCATTCATATTATTATTATTTTATTTTTTTTGGACTGATAACCAAGGCAAGTCAACTGGAAAGGAATTCAATAATTTTTTTATTTTCTATTTCTTCTATTTTTCATTTCTTCTTCTTTTTATTCTTCTTTTTCCATTTCTTCTTTTCCATCTATTTTGAAAGAATAACAAGTTCGTCTTCTTAATCTTCAACTTCAATCGAAAACATAGCAAAACTCCATCCGTAACATAAATCAAATGTCTTATATTTGAATCTTTACTCTTGGTTATTCTCTCTATTCATTTTAAATTCCCCGAGCACCGCTTATATTTTTCAAGAAAAATTTGAAAAAGTTATCATATATTTGTCTCATAAAAATCTCTTTTCCCATAATTTCAAGAGACTTATCTAGTTCAACATCACTTTCTATTGTTTTCTTCATCTACATTCACAAATTCATATCGTCACTGAATTTTACCCGATAACAAAATTACTCATTTCGAATTTTTAATTGTCGTCATTTATCATCGTTATCAGTCATATTTATAGCATCTACTACAACAACAATCATGATTTCAGTACTACAAAAGCAACAACCACCATCACAACTACCTTCACATCAACAACATAAACAACCACTACAACAGAAGCAAAAGCCTCCTTTGCCTTCCATGATTATTGATCCCAGAAATCAGCTACCTTCACCTCCCCAACATTCAACCCTCATCATATCCAGCAACAACAAAAACAACAGAGACTCTAAATGTCCAACCGATTCTTTGCAACCATCTCCAGAGTCGACTGATTTTGAGTCCCTCCCTCCCCCTTCCATACCAATCCCTATCGCCAATACCCATCGTCTCCAATTCCCACCTTCATCCGCACCCTTTAACGCTTCTTCTGCTTCTACCACTATTGCACCCCCTCCCTCACCACCCCATTCATCCGCATCTTCTGCTTCCTCCCCAGCATCCTCATCTTCCTCCCCGACTTCGGCTATATCTTCAACTACTGCATTCCCCCAACCGATAACCGACACCGAGCCCCAGGCCCTCGAAAAGAAAACTTCCAAATCCCCAACAATCAAACCCCTAAAATCAAGATCTCGCTCAATGAACTTTTTTAGAAAAAACAGAAGTGATTCATCTGCAAGTTTAGCTTCGAATTCTTCCAAAAACGAACTCAAAAGGTTCTTCCAGAAACCTTGGAAAAATCACTCTTCCTCGTCCTCTTCTGCTCAGAAACCTGCAACTTTATCCTCCTCTTCTATACATAACCACGTGGACTCGTCGGGGCCGGCATCGGCATCAGTAGCAACCCAAAATAACTCCTCAGCTTCTTCAACCTCCTCATCTACATTCACAAAAGGACATTTACACTCCTTGTCCAAACGTCATTCTTCGATCTCAGCATCCTCGACTGCGACAATTTCAGCATCAGCATCTGCCTCGCAAATCCAACTCAAATCTTTCACCAAAGAATATGGCAAACTTGGAAACGCTTTGGGTGACGGTGCAGGCGGTGACGTAAGAGTCATTTACAAAAACGATCCTGTAACGCGCTCAAAAGTTCTCTACGCTGTCAAAACTTTTAGAGACAAACAACCTTTCGAAACAGTTCGCGAGTACCAGAAAAAAATAAACTCCGAGTACTGCATCGGTCTCACCCTCAAGCACCCCAACATTATCGAAACCATCGACATTATTCACGACTACAATGGGAAAATCTATCAGATTATGGAATATTGCGAGTACGATCTTTTCGCGATCGTCATGTCAGGGAAAATGTCGAGAAAAGAAATTTACTGTGATTTCAAGCAAATCATGAATGGTGTCAAGTACATGTTAGACTCGGGACTTGCGCACCGAGATATTAAACTTGATAACTGTGTCGTTAACTCTGCCGGTATTGTTAAAATTATTGACTTCGGATCGTCGGTTGTGTACAGGATTCCCGGGCTGGAAAAGGTAGAAGGTGCCGTCGGTATTGTCGGTTCCGATCCGTACCTTGCACCCGAAGCAGTTACTAATATTGTCTACGACCCGCGGGCATCTGATATCTGGTCTGTAGCAATTGTCTTTTGCTGTATGATTATGAAGAAGTTCCCATGGAAGATGCCTCGGTTGTCGGATCCTTCTTTTAAAAGCTACTTGGAAAACAGGAAAACTCCCAATGCTCCCAACCGCTTATTACTAAACCTTCCAACCGAAACACATGCACTGCTGACAGGTATGCTCGAGATTGACCCTACGAAACGATATACCATCGATCAATGCTGGTCCGATCCATGGCTCGAAAGCGTTGAATTTTGCACAATGCATTACGATTACAAAGACGGCAGTAGTACAGTACTAAAGCACTGCAATGACTGTGAGCCAGTCAACGGTAAGCGACGCGAGATTATCAATCGCCGAGTTGTCCGTGCCAAAGGACATGTTCACTCCCATGTTGAGTTTGAGGAAGCGCACATTGCTTCGCTAAAAAAGAAAGCGGAGAAAGAGAAAAAGGCGGAGAGAAAGTAGGAAGGCCATAGTCATAAAAGAAGGTTATGATGACGAAGGTCTTGGGATTATGTGTTTGTGTGTTACCGCTTGAGGAGGAGTAAGAGATATTTTTTGTTTTGTTCTTGTGGATAAAATAAATAGAAAAAATTATTGGCGGTTGGGTCTCGAGAGAAAGAAAAAGGCGGGGGGAGAAGAGGAAAAAACTGTGTGTTTGTTGTTGTCATGCAAAAGAAATAAAAAATAAGCTTGAACTTTTTTTTTTGACACATATTACATTCATAAAGATGATCTTTTAAATTATTTTTGGTTCGTATGCACTTATACTTTTTTTCTTGTTTTATTTTTTTGTGTTGTAATTTTTATTTTTGTCTTGTTGGACAAAGAAAAGAAAAACGGTTTGAAAAGTATATCATGTTTGTACAGTTTTTGTGTGGTTGGAGTTGGTGATCCTTGAATGATTCAATGGAAGTAGACGTGCAAAAAATGAAGAGCGAACTGTATGCACTTGACTGTATCCAGTGTTGAGCAAATTTAATGTTATAAGTTTTAGGATCTATTGACCATGGCGCTTTTGACACGTTTTGTATTGCTCTTCTATCTAAATTTGGATTTGGATTGTTGAGCATCTTACTCAAACAGTTGTAGCGTACAAAGCGCTATTATACGGTTTGATTGAAATTTGAATTTCTTAAAAATAGAACAAAATTACAAAAAGAGAAAGATTTGAATTGAGGAATATTCAAGAAAGATATGCATGGAATAAGTAGATGTGTCAAAACACAATTGTACAACAACAAAAAAGCCTACCTGGATAGTATTATAGGTTAATTCATGGGGTTGAACAATAGCATCGCTGTAACTGCGTACTACGTCAACCTGTCAAACAGAAATGTGGCTAGCCCAACTGTAGCTAAGTATCTGTAAGATCCAAATAATTTAATTACCAGAATATCAAATTTTTAACATCATTCCAAAATTTGCAAAATTTTGTAACCGGGAAATGACAGAAATCTGGGGGTGTGTGAAAAAAAAAACTGTAGGCTACTGGGAGAGAGGGTTTCACGAAAGAGAGAGAGAAAGAAGAATAAAAATATGATCTGCAGCTAGCGTGTTTTTTATTTTGAGGTAAAATGTGGGGTTGTGAGGACTTTTTCTGATTTTGTTGAGAGCCCCGTTGTTGGACCCGGAGAAGGTTTGAGCATAGATTCACAATACTTGTACGTGATATGTATAATGGGTGTTGAGGATGGAGTGGAGTGGATAAATTGATTTGGATATGGGTGTGCGTGCTTGGGTATATGAAGGGTTGTAGTGAGAATGGAAACGGAGTTTGGTTGAGGTTCTTGTTGTGGTTTGTGAATTTGTGAAATATGGAGGTGGTATACTTGGCAGATGATACTTTTTTATATGCTTTATTGGGACTGGATGGCAATAGAAAGCTGAATAAACGAATCTGTTGCCAAAGTTGGTGATAGAAAGGTAAAACCATATGAAATTGTATAGGATTAAACTTATGGAACGATTTTTATGAAGAGCAAAAAGGAGTGATACAGAATAACTTGACTAAAAACGCGTATTGACATATATATACGCAGATACCAATGGAAAGGCATAATACTATTAATTATCATTATCTTAGTAGTTCTGGTGAACAGACACGAAAGTTTCTCGATCGCGCCATAAGAATCAGTCCAGACAAATCTGCACGCTCAAAAATGGCCGTGAAACTTATAAACAAATATCAAGAACCTTTTTTGCAACAACAGCTATTATAAATCCACCACGAAGATGATAGTTTATATAACTATAACTGGGTTGAAGAAATATATAAACTGATTGCTTTTTGGGAAATTACGACAGGACTTACCTTACTGTCATGGTTAGATGATTAGTCGTATCCCCAGTTTCTTTTGTTCAATTGTTGTGTTTGAAAGAAGTTGTTTGGAGTATATCCAATATATATAATTCCAAATTGAATGAGTTTAAATAGATAGTACAGTAAGTTTGTTTTAGAAACCCCTAAAGTTCTGTTCTCTACGGGTCGCTTGTAGATTTGGTATACTTTAGATATGCCTTATACGGTAATTGAATATTTTTATTGGCCTTTACAATTACACTTAAGAAGAACAATTCTACAGTTTCGACCTACACAGTATAATAATAACCCCAGATTCTCGATCAAAAGTGCACACCGAAAAAACACAATTTTTGACATTAACTACTTACCAACTATACACCCCACATTTCCAATCAACACCGGTTACAACATTACTATCCAATGTTCCGCATCAGCCCACCACTTCCAACAACATCCATATCGCATTTCCCCATTCACGAAGTTTAAAACTTGCGATTACAGTAATTTTTCCAGTCCCCTATAAAATTTATTGTTTGAAGCCAATCAGAAAAGAATTCCCAATATATCGGAAGGTTAAGTTATTTAATATTTTTTTCTTTTCCTCGAAACCTTACACTTTATCTATTCTTGCAGAACTGATAATGAATTTTAGATAATCCTTATTTGGGTGCGGATTTGAACAAGATCCACTGAGAACCCACGGCAAAATGGATATGGAGTTTGTTGTGGGGGAAGGATGTATGGAAATGTTATTTATTGATGTATGGTTTGATGGTTTGATCTTTTACAATTGGGAGTTCTCTTTTGGTACAGTACTGTACGTACTGTATGCTTCAAAGATTCTGGCGTTTGATGTGTTAATTTTACGGGAGGTGTTGATTGTATGATTGATTTGTTTACAGTTAATTGTATTGGTTGGTGGATTGGTTAAAGTACAATTGTTGCATATTTGATGTAAATTGATTATGAATGAATATATTTGATAATCCAGATCGTGCCGTATTCGATATTTATTAGTTTCTTATGTACTGCATGTCCATAAAACACGAGATTTCAGCAACAAATTTGAAACGAACAAAGTAAATTTATTTGTGACAGTCCCTGTGAAAGTTGAAAAAATGACATTCGACAAAATTTCCATACTATCTGCTTCTATTTACAATATTTAAACTGCGTATTTTGTGATATCAGTAATAATGATCATACCAATTTCGAACAGTCATTAATTTGTAAAACAATTTTGTCTAAACTGTTTGTTCAGATGAATACATTGTCCTGTTTCATTTTCTTTGACACCAGACGGAAAGCTGCCTTTTATGGTCATCGCATAAATTTATACCACAATAATTATTGGCGACCTTAAGCTAAGAAGATGTTTCTAATCTTAGGTGCAACTTTTTTTAAAAAAAAGTCACCTTTTGTGTTTTTTTTCATCAAACCATGTTATCTTATATTATGGAAGGCTTGTATTAACGATTTGATAAACCGGAGCCACTAAACGTAGTAGCTTTTGGAAAGAGATGTTTATCACAATTTCACACTGATATCAATTCTTTACTTCGAGTTAAGTTTATAAGTTGATCTTTTTATGTTCTTCGCAGCGGGGCCAGAGCTGATATCAACAGCTAGCTCGCCGTTAATTTATGTGTAAAACATTCACTTGAAACCTGCTATACAATAAGATATTACTGAAAACGCGCTTAAAAAAGACAATGTATGCAACGAACGTAACAGAATGGGAAAAAGTATTAAGCATTTATCCACGGTATGGATTGTTTTTAAATATCAGGATATATTTTGAAGGTAGAGATTATACTATCTTCGGGAGTAAGAAGTTTTGAGAAGTATAAGTATCAGAATAGAACTAGTATCAACAAAAATACTACGTTTTGTCACAGAAGGCTTACTCTTAAAAAAATCTGCAGCTTTCAGTACTTCTCAGAGAGATTTTGGCGTCTTTTGTAATGAATTTTCCTATTTCTCATGTCCATAAAACATCAAAATTTATTCAACCATACAATTTTTCATAAAAACAAAAACCCAAAATTACACCCGTTCAATATTAAGCCAACAAGAAAAACAAACAGTCATTCCATATCAATAAATAATTCTAAACACAAGTTGCCAGCATATTTGAAATAACACCAAGAAGCTGTTCGTTCTCACACGCAGCAGCCACCCGCTCTTTATCATTAAGCTGTTTGTTAACCTGTCTCTCACTCTGATGCGTTCCCTCCCTCACCTTGATCGAGATCCTATACCGCGGAGGTAAACACCTCTCCAGTCTAACTCTAATCCCCAACCCAATAAGTGTTGCCAAACTGCAGTGCGTAATAGTCGGCGTGATCTCAACTTCAACCTCAGCAATCTCATCGACTTTACCCGAGTCTCGAACCGTTATGTGTGGAAGGTTGACAACGGCAAGTTGCCCCAGCGACAAAGGATGCTCAGGATCGGAAATGGTCGATATCAAATCGTATATTTCTTGGGCATCGATGGGCTCATACTCAAGGTCGCTCTCGGAGTCGGAGCTCGCTCCTGCTTCGGGATCGGAAAGTGAAAGTGTGTCGAAAAGGGATGTTGGTGTGGCGTTGAGAGTAGATAAGTATTTGGTTGGGACGGTCTTTAGTAACGCATTTGCAGAGTTGCTGTGTTCAGTGACGACCTCCCGCGTTGGTAGAGCTGAACTATCTATAATGGTGGGGTTTGCGTTGATAGGGTCTGCGTCCATTTTTCTTTTGTCAATAGTAAGTACTGAAGAGCAATATGTTATCGATATCGAGAACTTGATCCCAAATATTTCTGGATTAATATTTGAAATCAAGTAGCAGGTGTAAAATCTAGTGTATTCACGTGATAACGGCACCGAAAGGCTCTTCAAAATCTGCAGTAAATTCAAATACCGACGTTTTTTTTTCTTCTGATTTTTGTAGAATTCATCTTCTCAAATTCAATCAAGCTTATATACCTAATGACTGCTTCGGAAAATATAAAGATAATTGCGTTGAGTGGTGCTTCAAGTACTGGCAAAAGTGTATGTTTATCGTGATCCCAACCATACCTTCGTTAGCATATAGTTGGTTTGGGTTCTAACTCTTTTTTTGTTTTCTCGGTTTTTAGACACTAGCGCGATTACTACGGGAAATTCTTCCAAATTCCACCATCTTATATGAAGATGACTTCTATAAGGTAAGTTTTCTTTTTTTGAATTCACCAAGGGTACCTGAAGCGTCGTCTGTATTTTGCTAACTTTGTGAAACAAGGAAGATAAAGACATACCGGTGAACGAAAACGGGGTGCAAGATTGGGATTGTCCCGAAGCTTTTGACATTCCGCAGTTTATAAACGTCCTGCAACATTTGAAAACTACTGGCGAACTACCCTCCACTTTCCAGTCCAAAGAAGAAACAAACACTTTAGGGCCCTCAAATGTCACCGCCGAAGAGCTCTCAGCCGCCCGAGAATCTCTAAAAATTGATCCCAACACCAAGTACATCATCATTGACGGAATAATGCTTTACTACGAGGGCTCACCATTCCTGTCACAAGATCTACTTGATTTGAAGCTCTTTTTGAGATCACCATATTTTGATCTTTTGAAACGGAGGGAAGCTAGAGCAGGATACGTTACTTTGGAAGGATTTTGGCAGGATCCGCCTGGGTATTTTGATGAGATTGTGTGGCCTAGGTATGTTGAAACGCACGGATACTTGTTTGAGGATGGACAGGTTGACGGTGATTTGACAAAGGATGCTTCGGAAAAGTATTTGATCAAAATGCCAGAAACCATGAATCATAATATGAAAGAGTTGCTTAATTGGTCAATTGGTGAAATAAACAAGTTGTCTTGAGAGTGTCGAATACTTTTGTACCGTATCCTAGGGGATCTTGATGATGAATACACTTTATTCTTGTCAGAACTCTTTGTTAAACCTGACAAAACTATACATTTTTAGTGTAAATGGGATTTGGTAATTGTCTAGAGAGCTTGGGCGTAAAGTATACAATAGTTAGTTATTAACTTTTAAATCTATGCTTTTCTGAGACCTCATACATGTTTCAACTTTATGTGAGATAGAATATCATATTCAATCGTTTATACAAGTCTTCCTTACAACAAGTACACTCAAAAGTCAGAAATGAATTACATTTTCTATATCTTTTGTAGTAATTAAACACTAACGTCCGTATCAATTTATATTGTTAGCTGATTTATTGAAACCATGTGGTCCTTCGTTACTTCATTGAATGTGTGGTATATGTGTAACCCCATCTATTGTGATTTATCAGTGTAAGGCACGCCGTCACCATACCCCAATCTTGAAACAGCCTTCGACATTTCGCTATTAACCTTCTCGAACAATGCATTAACATCGTCTTTCGTAGTTCCCTTTGTCTCAATGGGTTCCAAAACCTCTACCACAATCTTTCCCGGTTTGAAAGTTCTAGTTTTGAAGCTGAAGATTTTCGAGTAGTTGCTGACAACGTAAGGCACAATCGGGACCTGAGCCTGCACAGCCAAATGGAACGCACCCTTCTTGAACGGCAAAAGTTTGGGGACAAGTGAGTAGGATCGAGTGCCCTCAGGGAAGATGAAAACACTCTGCGAGGCTGAGTGGATTTTTTCGACAGCGGAACTGAACGCTTTGAGCGCGTTTTCCCGGTTGAATCGGTCAATGTAAATGGACCCGGAGAGAGTCATGAACCAGCCGAGGAACGGGTAGTATTTGAGAGATTTCTTGCCGGTGACAGAGCAGTAGCGGGGAAATGTGGCCCCGAGCATGAAGATGTCCAGCTCGGATTGGTGGTTGGCTAAGAAAATTGCGGGTCGTGTTAAGAGTCGTTCTGGGTTTTTGATTTCGACTTCAATTCCGAGAATGTAGCGACAGACTGTGTAATGGAATCTGGCAACAGTCCATTGTGCTAGTCCTTGCTTCCCGATCAATACCAGGAACGTTGAAGAAAAGATTCCTGGACAAACAAAAGTTAGTAAATATTGGATACTTTACTTTATTACTATTGAGCTAAACAACAATTTGAGTACACTCACCATACGTAGCCGATATCAAAAGCAGTATCAGATATACAAAGCATCTGGTATAGAACTGCAACGGAGGAATCACTCCAACAAAGCCAAGAACGAACGTTAGGAAAAGGCTGAGGTTGAGTAGCAACATTTTAACGAGCGAAGGTGAGTTGGAAACAAATTTCTAGAAAAGATCAAAAATGTCTGAGGGGGGGAAAATAAAATTTTATTTTTCTCTTTCAACAGTACTGGGTGCTGTTTTTTGGTGATGCAAAACCTTGTGTGAGTTCTTTCACACGCCGTGGTTTTCTCGTTTTACTTCTCGAGAGTTCACAGAACATGCGAGAATCAAGTTGTGAATACAATGTTAGATATTAACAACCGGGCTGCCAGTTTGATTACGGACTTGTGAAGTTGACAGTTCAGATTTTGGGATTGTGATTGTGTATTTCAAGAACACTTGACGATATTACGTGGCTGTAAAAGCGCATACCAATCATCCAGTGGTAATTTTAGTTCGTAGACACAATTGAATGCGTTTTCTCAGAACATTATAAGACAATTATAACCTGATAAATACATCAGCGCAATTTATCAAGCTTTTAAAAAATACGCATAATATATACAATCACTTGTCGGTACAACTTTTTTTTCCTTTCGATGAAAGCTCTGAACTCGTCTTTATATATCAAGGCTAATATACTGTAGTGACTCTCCATGTAGAGGCGAGCTTTGTGTACCACCAATCAATAGCATTTTTATTTGTAGTTGTTATTTTTTCCTTTATTCTTATGCAATTTTGGCCTAAAACACGGCCAGTTTTCTAAAGAGCATGCACTCTTCCTATAACAAAATATATATAAACATATAATACTCAGCTCTTCATGGCAATTCTTTATAATCAAAATTGTAAGTTGAAATGTATCCAAAAGTTATTATGATCAAGAATTAATATCATCACACCTTTCAGCCTGTAACTGACTCTCTCCGCGCTCATTGAATGTCTGAAGAATAATTCTTCCAGGTGTAAAGCTTCGTATTTTCCGTCGGTTTTCGATCGGTGGGCCAAAAGAGACATTTTGGGGTTTGCCATCTTCGTCAACATTATACGCAAGGTCAAGCTCGTTATCTGAAGGTTCGTCAATTTCTCTATAATTCTTTAAAGACTGAGCACTACTCTCTCTGGCATTCTGAATACATAAAGTAGACATGGTATGCTCGGGAATTTCATCATCTTCGTCATACTCATCGTATCCCTCTTCTTCGTCGTCATACTGTTTTTTTACCTTTTGTATTAAAGTCCCATCATCATAGTAATTACCAGGCGATCTATTTCGCAAAATGAACGGATCGGTTTCTGTCCATGCAACAATATACGATTTGTTACCCTCAGTTGTTGCTATAAGTTGTACAACAGCTTTGCACACTTGTGAACCACCCCCACCCCCGGCCGTTGTAAACTGTACTCTATCATGCAACACAACGTGTGCTATTTTTTCGCTTTCCGGATAGAACTCTACAAAATCGCCCAAACCTTTCTTCGTTCGCAAAAAGTACGGCTCAATTCGCTTCAACCTTGCTGACGACCTGTAGTGTGTATTGCTTCGCATAAAGTTGTGATCTGGTAGTAGGCCGGGTACTGCAGGCACTATCGCAGGGGCCTCTCTGGGGCCTTTATCTCGTTTCGCCGTATGCTGTACAAGTGGCAATTCCTCGACGTCCCCATCAGAGCATACTCGGAGTGCTGTGATTCGGATTGCGAAAGAAAAAATTCTTTGTTCGTTGTTCAAATACACAGCAAACGGTGGCACCTGTCCAAAAGTGGATTTTTCTTCTGTGATCAACGAGTAAGCACTTGATAAGGTAAAGTAATTTCGTCGGTATGCTAGCCACTCATCATTGAGCAGCTTGAATCCTCGATCAAACCGGGCTGCTATAACAGCATATAGTTGATTTCCGTTCGGATCTGTAAGTCGTAGGTTCTGGCAAGTTCTTTTGAATTGGGGACCAATGGTGTAAAACTCTTTCGATCTCGACGATTTGAATCTGGGATCTTTGAAATAGTTTGGATGCGATGGTGTATTGGGCGGTAGTGTTATCGGAGGCAGAAAGTTGATATTTGCTTCAGAAGATTCATGATCTTCTTTTAACGGGTCGGGTGTTGATGATGCAGAGATTAGCTGGGGTGGTGATTTAGAGTTGAAGCAATCGACATGTACTGATGGTACAGATCGTCGTTTCTGGGGTTGTCTTATTTCCGGAGGTTTTTGATATAGCTTGAGCTTCAGTTTGTGTTGACCTTCAAGATTTTGCTTGCCCGGATCTACCGTTTGACGCCTTGCGTGGGCCTTGGTCGGTCTTCCTGCCGTTGACAATATTTCTGCACCTTCCTCCACATACTGGACTAATTTCTTTCGCCGGGGTGGTTCCTTTGGTTCCTTTGAATCATTTGGTTGGAAATGGACAAAATCCATCTGTTTGTTTTTTGTTTTTCTCTATTGAAAACAGGATGTAACCAAAGTCTTCAATAGGGGAGGTGAGGAATTTTTTGGGTTGGTTTTTTATTTCTCCTAAAAAAAAAATTTGTGTGGCTACTATGAAGCAAATGTTCAAACGGCGAAAAGCTGTGAACTTGTAACAATTGTTCCAAAAAGATCAGAAAAAAAGGTGTAACGGGAAGCCAATGAGATAAATTCCCAAAACGAAAAAAAATTGAAAATCAAAGGGAATAAAAATCAAAAAGTATTACTTGAAAGGCTTTATCAAAGGTATCATAAGTTGTATAATAGAGTCATTATTGACCGAAAGATACTAAGTTTTCAACTCTCCGAATAAAGAATATTTCATAGACATCCAAATGTGTTGAAGAGCTCTACAACAGGAAGAAATGGTGTTTCAGGTATCGATTTGTTCCTAACAATGAAGTTAGTAATTATCTCTATACACACTCAATTTACTCGCAGAAAGGCACGCAGCTTTATAAACAGAAAAATCTAAGCAACCCGCCAAATTTCATCAAATTTCACCTGTGTCTGTTAGTTGAAAAATCTTACTATATATACCCTAGCCCTGGAAAATCCTTGAAAAACATCCTTGTCGAGTGATACTGTGGTATTAAAAATGCAAGCATGCTCATTTCTGTTGGTGTATAGACTGAGTTCAGAACGGTACAAGTATGAGGGCTTGTGGAAAAGTAAGTGGTAGGGAGGTTTTTTTTATTCATTTTGAGATATTGATCTTGAGAATTGCAGCTATTGTTGGCGCTTTCTCAATTTGAGTCAAGTATGTCTAGATCAAGAAGTTAGTTTTGGTCATAAATTCATATAAGATCTCTGTGGTTGATGTGAATATTTTACCTAGATTCTCAATACTCCTTATGAGTGCGTACATGTACAGTATATAAGCGATGTTATAAGGAAGCCATTATCTTAGAATTGCAAACAGAGTATTATGTCGTTAGATAAGGTCATGAACTTGACTGCAATGATTCAATTTTTGGCATCTAATACATTTTCAACCTTATAGCTCCATTAGATAGTCACACATGGGTTTACAGTGAATCGAATAATTCGTTTCTTATTTTATGATTTTTGTAAAGGAGGGAACTATACACAAAACTTATGCCCAAAACTCCACTTGAATAATATAACGCTCATCCAGATATCGGCAATTGTTAGCACAAGAAGAGCCTGCTTTTAAATATAAGGATATATACTACATGTTGTTTATTCGGCTATTATGAAAATTTCTGTAAGTTCCTAAAAGAACGTTTCAAAATACAAGCGCCATTGAACGGGGGGTTTTTAGACAATTCGTTTAAAAACGCAATTCTGCTCAAACCACTTAACTTGGTTATAAGATATGTATACAAGTCTACAAAAAATATTGAAATAGAACTCGAAAGATTACACACCAATCATGTTTTTAATAATAGTATATCTGATTAATGAAACAAAGGCAAATATGTGATGCAAATAGTACGATTATAAGTTTATAACATACAATTATATTAGCACACCCTGACGCCAGATTCTTATTCTTCAGTTGGACCAAAGACTCAGCATCTGTCAAAAATTTTGGATACTCCGTCAACTTGGCAATACGAATGTCTCCTTATATGCCGCTTATCAGCCATAAGCTTTTGGAATTGCTCGTGTTAAATAGTTGCCACCTTGTGAACAGAAATCAATGTTTACTTGGATTAACAATCAATCTGTACACAACTAGTTGCTCATTTTGTATAATTTTGTATGGGTAACTGCTAATAAAAGTATTCGTATCACAACGATATCGCCAGTATATTGCACTTAAGTCTTTTTTATCAATTTATATTACAAAAGCCGGTCAATACTTCTGCGTAGTAGACTGTATATATGGCTCAGAGTTAAGAATTCTCTTTGTGGCAGTTTCTAGCTGCAAAGATACCTGAGGTTTGTAAACTAGTCCCCTGAATCGAACTCCAATACCAATGCCACTTTGCTTGAATGCTTCAAAGTATCGTCCTGGAAAAAATGCTCGTGTTCCAAGGACTCAGACAATAGCCACGCAAAAAGCAAACGTCTGGTCTGTACGTTATATTCGGTTTGATGTAAAAATCCAACTCTGAATTTGAGGAACATCACCACCAAGTACACCAAACGCTCCTGGAAACTATTATACCACTACTTTTCAGCTACAGAAATATCCAGAATTTTCATCTTATTCTATGACCCCTTATTCATGCTTGAATGAATATAATATTTTAATGAATTAACTAATGGAACACTGTGAAACGAGGCTAGGAAGTAAGTATTGTGAGAAGAAATACAAAGGTGTACACGCACGCGCAAGAGGTAGGGATTTCCAAACCAGCGTTTGCTAAAATTTCAACTATTCACACAAGTGTGGCAAGACACAGGACAAGAAGGTGCACCTAAAGATGAAGGTCATTCACACAAACATAAAAGAATAACTGTATGTAAAATTGCTAGAACAGGATGTACAAACACAATGAGTTATCAATACATGACGCTACATCCCACTAAAACATCTAGTAGTTATATACAGTATAACAAAATGGGCTTTTGTCACATTGTGTACGCGAAATACACCAGCAATTGCAAAGAATACCCCATGTTAATCTAAACTTACAAGTGTTTCTAATACATCCAGTCCGCTTTGCTTAATTTGAGTCCAGCTTTTTGTTCGACTGTTATCAAAATTGATAGTCCTGCTTTGAAATTTTGATCACCATGTTTACCATACCATCTTTGAAGTATTCACTATACGACTTGAAAAAATGAAAAGTACACTGGCCTGGCCCAATTTCCACTGTTACAAATAGCCACCGAGCCAATTATTTGCAGTGTCAGGAACCGACTAAGGTTGTTGAACCATTTACAGTATATACTCACTTATAGCCTCCATGATGGCTCTTTATACCAAACCTTTTGAAAGGTGGTAGTACGTACACGAACGTCTTTCTTCTAACATAGAAATAAACGCTTATAATAGTAACAATACTATAATCGCAATGAGCACCAGCATGCTATTTATTATTTGAATACCAATTTATATGTCACAGGTGAATATACATGTTTTTGTCATCACCAACCAACTATGATATAATTTGACAATCTTCCCGGAACAATACACAACCTTCTAAAAAGTCACCAAGTTCAACTACAGTATAATTACCGGCACCACACAATTCAACCACCCCTAAAACAACAACAAGATTATATATTCTCAATATGTCTGCACCCGACCACGTACGCATGTAACTACTGTACAAAACCCTTTTCAAAATCACAAACAGTACAGTAACTTCCAACGACCGGACAACACAACGGTGCTCCAACCCATGGTCCCAAACAAAGTTATGAAATCATAGCAACCATGTACACTGTACAGTTCTTATTTCCCATAAACCCACGGCCCAACATCGAACCGCCCATCACAGTATGTCTCACACACCGCACCGTCGTGTTCCAAACCTTTTATATGCATGACCCGAACCCGGCGCCCAATCGGGTATTACGTACCGTATACAGCGCCTAGGATTGATGGTGGTGGGGCGTGTACGGTGGGTGAGAGGCTGGAAGGGGAAGGGAATTTGAAATTGCGTGCTTGGCCGGTCCGGGTGGCTCTTGTTGGAGTTTCAAGGGCTATGCATTTGAACAGAAAGTTCTTGGTTTTTCCAGGGGGTGTGTACTGTTACTGTACGTTGGTTGTTGTGAAGGATGTGAGCTGGCAATAATTACATGGCTTGGCGCTTACTATGGTGCCTACGTTCCATTGAGCCCCCCGGGGTACTTAACCGAGCCATTGTAATGTGCACAAGATAAGTATAGACACGTTTTGTGACACCCGATAGTAATTTCAATTTTTGATCCCTTCAAAGCGAGCGCTACCTAACAAAACTTCTTTTGGTACCACAAGTCTTTTCTGTAAGGCTTCTCTGTGTGCCTTTGTCTTCAGTTCCAAGAAATAAACTCAATCTTGAAACAAAGTGTGTGTATAAGCCTATGGGCAGATACTATGGATTGTGCGATGTCACACGTTTTAGAGAGACACGCACCCAACCTGTTTTTTCTCGAAACAGGCTGCAGTCAATCACCGATTTTATATTTTATTATACAATGCCATGCTGATAGACTTGTTTTTTATATATAGTCGATTTTGAATCTGGTCTTGCTGGAAGGAAAAGTTTCTTTGAAAAGTTCATGAACGTTGAAGTTGGTTTGTTCTTTCTCAGGACGCACTTTTGGCCTCCCATCCAAGAGTTCTTTTCTTGAAATTAACTCATGTCTAGAAAATGTCGTACGTGTGTAATCTCTGTCAAGAGAGTTTAGGGATGGTGAACTTAAAAAGTGTATCTTTTTGAGATGAAACTCTTGGAGGGAGGGAAGGAGTGAGTTTTGCTGTTGTTGTGATTTTATTTTTAGAATTGACAGAACTATGGCAAAGGAAGTTGCCATTCTATTCCAGCAATGTGGCTAGTTGCAATTGAATTTTTTTTCTACAAAATGATTTAATGTTTGGAGGATAACAAAGTAGCATGAATAAATATAGCATTAGTATTGTATTAGTTGCACATTTTATCTTTTATGGAGAGGAAAGAAAATAAAGGTATGTTTATGTAAAAAAAGAGGAAAAGAAAAAAGATTCTTGTTTATAAAAAATAATATTCCATGTATAATAAATTAAATTTAGAGAAGGGCAAAGAGACCGGCAGCAAAGGCACCAGCAAGTCCGACGGCAGCTTGTCCTTGGATAGCACCGTTCGAAGTTTCAGCGGCAGATGCAGAAGCTCCAGAGCCAGAGGCAGCAGAAGCAGCAGTTCCGGTGGTAGCAGCACCGCCAGTAGCAGAGCCAGAATGAGAGGAACCAGAGTGAGAAGCGGAACCAGAGTGGGAGGTACCAGAGTGAGAGGCGGAACCGGAGGCAGCAGAGCCGGAGGTGGCAGAAGCTGAGCCAGAGGCAGCGGAAGCTGAACCTGACTCGGAAGCAGCAGAGGCAGAGGCAGATTCAGAAGCTGCAGAAGCAGAAGCAGACTCAGAAGCGGCGGAAGCAGAGGCAGAGCCAGTTTCAGAGGCGGAAGCAGATTCGTCTCCTCCGACAATTGCGCTGGAGGCAGCGTCAGCGGCACCTCCTACAGCGCTGGTGGCATCACCGACAGCACCACCGATAGCACTGGTAGCATCACCAACAAGTCCGCTAGCATCACTGAGAGCTTGGGCGTTGATGGCGGCGGCAGCAAGAATTAGGTATTTAGTGTATTGCATTGTGTATTATGTATATGTGGGTTTTTGTTTTTGAAGGGTTTTTGGTTTTCTGAATGATCTCGTATTATCTAGTTGAAATTTGTTTGTGATTGAAAAAAAAGAATGAATTAAGCGTATTTTTTTTCCTTCCAGTGTATAGATAAATAGCAGATATGAAGAAGAACAGAAAGAAAAAGAAGAAGAAGGAAAAAGAAGAAGGAAAAGAAGAGAGGAAAAGAGAAATTGAAGGATATTTATACTCTGAGCTGGAGGTAGAATTGATAGTCTATTTGCTTTTTTCGAGACGGCATGGTTGTTTAAAGGGTTTTAATGGTGAAAATTCCATTACATTCAGTGGTGAAAGGGGATTGAGGATATTTGTTTTTGGTTAAAGTTTGTGCTTAAACTTAAACTTTTTGTATGGGCTTGCTCTTGCCAAAGGAAATGGCCATGGACTCAATTTTTGTAATTTTTATTTTATTGGAAAACGGAAAGAAAAAAACAAATAAAAACAGTTGTTTATTCTATTCCAATCTACTCAATTGCATTCAATTGTTCCTTATTGTTGTTGTTTATCTTTGACAGAAATAAACGCTTTGCAATTGACATTCACAAACAACCCCAGAAAGAAAGAGAGAGAAAAAAAGGGTTCTGCATAATATTGCGCAACTAGTAGCGAACAACTTTTCATCAGGGACCTCGTTATACAATTTACAAAATTTTTATTTCTTTCTTTATTTCTTTCTCTCTCTTTCTGTCTTTCATTCTATCTTTCTGAATTAAAATTCCACGAATAGTACGTAGTACAAATCATTGGGCTTTACTCAGCTTTACTCAGCTTAACCCAACAAGAATTCATGTCTCAATTGCGCCACCTTCGATATCGGAAAGCCAAAAATAAACTCAACAGCTATCCTGTCCTATCCTGTCCCATTTTATCCTTCAGTGATATTTATAAATTTTATATTATAAGTCATTATATACTCAGAAACAAACACACAAGTGTAGCGCAGTACGTACAGTATGTGCAGTACGTAAGATAGATCTTCCTGATTATTCACACCATATGGCGTGCAATTGCAGTTGTATCTATGTCTGTATAGTGCGATACACACCAGGTATCCAGCCAAACGACCCAATAGGCAGCAAATGTCATATTTTCCGTTTCTTGGGCCCTGAAAAAGGGGGGAGAGGGGGGTTCTCTTGGTGATGAAAGCAAAGGAGAAGGAGGACATGATTACTCAGGAGCATCTAAGTTTGTGGCATGGATCTGTGAATTCCAGATTATGTGATTGATCAATTGAATAAATGGATAAACCTATGAAAATTAATATAGTTGGCTATGGTAATATAAAGTTTTTCTTTCTTTCCAGGTATAAATTTATATATTATCGAAAATATTTCAGCGATAACATTGATATTAACCTTTATTCACAAGGTTATGATTGTGAACAAAATCGCACTTCTTCGCTCCTCGCTCCAAAAGAAATCATCTTCGGCAACACCCAAAGTAGAAGCAGTCTGCCTATTTGCAAAAAACAATAACTTTTTTTACGGTTTTCTTCCCTAAAGATTCAGTTATGGTTGGAATCTGTAATTTCACTCTATTACAAGTTTTTATGACACTTTGAGGATAAATTGGTATATAAATAGACGTATAGATTTACATGTCCTGAATATCAAGGCAAAGTCTGTGTGGATACACTAGTACTGCGCGTGTTTGTTTGTATCTAAATATACAAAGGAGTAAGATCCTACCTAAAACTATCTAGAGTGGCATGCTGAATATCCCCCTATGGGTACGTGTACCGTATGCATTCACTCTTTACCTGTTTGTCATTGTATCGTCATTTTGTCTTGGTGTTGCGTGAAATTATCTTCAAAACCCAAAAAAAATTAAAAATAAAATTGCCGTTGTTGCTAGAAAGTATTACGACATTCATACGTGCGCCATATCATAACACCCGTCATACACATCTTTACCGTATTCACCACCTACGGCACACTTTGAACTACGGGACCTTTCGAGGCTTTGCCCAATTGATAAAAGCAACTTTATTCCATTACGTTAAATATATTATTATTATTATTTTTGTATCTAGCTACTGTATACAGGTACAGTACAAGCACAGTACATAGCAAGAATCATGCACCCTAGCGAAGTTTATGTGTGGGGGTTATTTTTGTCTTTGACTCTTCGGCAATTCGTTTAAGTTTCGGCGGTACCAGAAAAAGTACAGTACAAAAGATAATATATAGACTTCAATACTTAGTAAACTAGTGTCAAGTATGTTTGTTCAGGTAAGTAAGTGTAAAATAAAGTTACGAAGTTGGGACTTTAATTTTTGGGATGTTTTCTCTCTCTTACTCCCAAACATGGAAAAACGCCAGGGAACAAGACCAGACTTTTATTTCGAAAAACTTATTAGATAAAAAAGCATGAGTGAACATAGCACATCAAGTAAATTAACCGGTAACAGTCAAGCTGTACAAGAGGAAAATATAGACAGCCCGCAGTCCGAAACAATTTCACAAAATAATGGCACATTGCTGAACCATCAAGAAGACAATACAAACGTGGTGCCGAGCGCATCCTCGCCAGCAAGAGAAATCATTTCGTCTGAACTCAAGCGCATTCCGGCTACGGAACAAGATCAAGTACAACTTGCTAGCCCGAGCGTATCAAGCCAAAATACAAGCAACATGACCGAAAACTCGGAGGCTAGGCAAAGCAATGAAAATAGCCTTTTGCCGATTCAATCTGTCGCAGCAGCCAGTGGATCATTAAATTCGTTGCTATCACCCACACCAATTACTTTACAAAAAGTTTCAGATCATGATAAAGCAAATACATCTTCTCAAATCACTTCAACGAATATACAACAATCTGCCTCTGAACTCCCAAATGTCGCAGCGCAATCTGATTTAAATCACGTCCCAACAAATTCAGTCAGTATAGATGAGGATGAGAGTGTCTCTAAAAGCAATATGGAAAATTCCAGCATTTCAAGCCTTACAGAGCCTTTGTCAGTAAACGATAATACAATGATAAATTCAACCAGCATTGACCCCGAATCTAACAAGGAGCAGCAACAACAACAGCATCTTGAAAAATCACTTGTGGAAACCATGCCTGAAAATACATCTTCTCAACACACTAGCATAACTGTTGATTGCACATTGAACCCCACGGATGACGCTCAACAAGATCTTCAATCGACCTCGATAACTGAAGCCAACGGCAGTACTGCTGAAACTCCAACCGCTGTCAAACCTGAAACGCCAGCAGAAAACTATGAACCAAAAAAGTCCTCGGCTGAAGTAACATCTCAAACTGCACCATCGCTCAAAAATGTCTCGGATAAGATTGTGACAGAAAAACTTTCACAGAATATTTTGGCTGACATCGACTGTGTTATCGGTGAGATCTCAGACCAAGCGGAAAATTTTGATCCAATTGAGCATACTCCTAGCGTCGGTTCTGAAATTGAAAGTGTTGACACCAGCGGAGTTGAAGAAAAAAGTACGGCGAACACAAATGATGATGCAGCTTGTATTAAGGTAAATCATAAAGATGTTGATATGCAAGAAAATACGAAATCAGAAGAGACTACGGTACAATCTATGACTGAAGATAAAGTGAAGCGTGAAGATGTTAATATGGAAGAAAATACTAAAACTGATGAGACTACTACTGCACAATCTACAGCCGATGTTGAAACAAAATTTGTAAACAACGAAACCAACGATGTCATGATCGAAGGTACTAACACGAATGAAATTACTGAAGCTCCTAAAGCAGACGTTGAGGTCAGAGTCGAAGACGTTGATATGGATGGAATTCGAGATGGGACCGACGAAATATCAAAAGTTCCAACTGATTCAACCAGCAATGTTGAAGACGTTAAAATGGATGAAGTCCGAAATGAAAATGAAGCTATGACGAAACTTTCCACTGGTACCACCATAAAAGTCGAAGACGTCAAGAACGAAGAATTCAAGAGTGATGACACTAGTCCCAAAGAATTAGATGCAGTTGATTTAGCACTGAATAAGGAAAAGGTGGCATACAGCTCTGATAGTTCATCTGATGATGACTCATCCGATTCCAGTTCGGACTCAGATTCCGATGACGACTCTTCAAGTGACAACGAAGAGGATGAAGAAATTAGCGAAGTCGAAGAACAAGAAGACCCGGAAGAAGTAGAGCAAACCGAGCCTCTCAAATCAAGGCACGAAGTTCTCGACGAGCCCGCGCCTAACCTTCCCGAAGATTTCCAAATCACTGAAAATACACCTCTAGAATCCGCAGGAATTTTAACCCAGATTTCTCAGAAGACCCTCCTCATCACTGCCCACGTATCTGGTGAGTACCGCGTTCTCCGAGATAACTATACAATTCTCTGCATTGACAAGAAGCCTATTGGCGTACTTTACGAGACGTTTGGGAAGGTTGAGCGGCCCATATATACGGTCAAAATGGGGTCAGTCGAGGAGGCTGAAAAGTATAGGGACAAAATTGGATGCCCTGTTGAGTACGTGGTGAAAGGAAGTGAAGGATTTATTCTGACCGATGAGGTCAGGAAAATTAAGGGAAGCGATGCTAGTAACGTTCATGATGAAGAGATTGCGGAGGATGAGAGAGAGTATTCGGATGATGAGGAGGAAAGGATGGAGAAAATGAAAAAGAAGGGAGGGAAGAAGGGGGGTGAGAAGAAGAGGAACAAGAAAAGAATGAGGAATGAAAATGTGAATGAGAATGATAATAGTAATAATGTTAAAGATACAAACAACAACGGCGGCAATAATAATAACAATAGCAATCATCAGAAGAATCATGAAGCAAAGAAACCTAGAACCAGCAGGAACCAGCAACCACCATCTAGCAATTTCAACCACGGCAATAACAGACAGCATCACCAACCACCACCCAACAACCCCAACTTCCCACCTCCCGGAGCACCCCAAATGTTTCCTGCCAACAACCAAATGTACTGGAACCAAATGATGATGCAACAAATGATGCTAATGAACCAACAACAACAACAACCGGGTGGATTCCCACAGCAGCAACAGCCGCAAATGGGGTACCCACCACAGCCGTTCAATAATATGCCACCGCCCAATCAGCAGCAATTTGGAAACGGGTACCCGCAGTTTGGGAACCAGAATCAAGGGTTTATGAACCAGACGGGCTCACAGTATGGAAATGGAAATGGAAATGGAAATGGAAATGGAAATGGAAACGGGGATGGACACCAGAATAACTTGGGGTACCCGCCGTATGATGATAGACGCGGTGGAAGAAAGGGAGAGCCTAAGAGTTATGATTATTGATGTGTGTACTGCGGTGGTTATATGTATTGGAAGAGGATTTTTGTGCTGATTCCTCTACATACTGTGCAATCAAACGTTTTTAGATATTGTTGGTATTATTAAATTTTGCATATTTTAAAGGATCGATATAGAGATAGAGTTTTATACGAGATTTTATACATTAGAGAAAACGTTTTTTAGACGTTGTGTTGTTTTTCAGTAGATCTGAATAAGAAAGATGAGATGAATGGGATGAACTTTGTTACACTTTTGTAGATACTATTAAGTGTACTAGAGTAATATCTAAATTTTGGTACCTTTTTTTAGTGACCGTTCATACTGATAGGAAAACCATTAGAGACGAAAAAAAATCAATTCAATTTTCATTTATACACTGTACACATGGCTTATCTGTCAGTAGTATGTGCACTTGGAGCATACACTTTTCACAAACATCTATTTCTTAGCCTCAACATAGAATCTCTCATCCATAAACTTCCACTTGCCAGGCACATCAATTCCCGCAGCCGCTTCTGGCAACGAGAACACCTTCAAAGCCCACTTATACAAGCCAGGGAACTCTTTTTCAAGATCAATCTTAATCAAATGAGCAGCCGCGAGCCAAGCCACATTTGCCAAATCCGCAATTGACAAATGGTTGCCAACCAAGTACCCGGTTCCATTCTTCTCGAGCTGAGTCTCGAGCACCCCGTACAACCGGCGGGTCTCGTCAACGTACCGCTTGATGCAGTAGTCAATCTTCTCGGGTCCAAAGACGGCAAAGTGGTTGGCCTGGCCTTGCATTGGGCCCACACCGGCGCACTGGAAAAACAGCCACTGCAGCGATTCCCAGTACTCCGGGGTTCCGTAAGCGAACGAGAGCTTGTGGTCAGGGTCGTACTTCTCGGCAAGGTACAAGAGGATTGCGCCGGTTTCGAAAACGCGGACAGGTGCACCTCCGCCGGTGGTGTCAATGATGGCGGGGATACGCCCGTTAGGGTTGATGTGCTCAATGAACCAGGGCGCCTTTTGGAGGTTGGTGTACATGTCGATGTTGTAGTACTTGTAGGGGATCGAGAGGAGGGAGAGGAAAAGGGAGATCTTGGCACCGTTGGGGGTGCCGATGGTGTAGAGTGTTAGCCCGTTCTCGAGGTAGGCGTATTCGGCAGGGATTTCGGTGGACATTGTTGTTTGCGTAGGAACTTGAATATCTTGAATTTTGTTCTTGTGTGTGTGGAGGGAGAGTTTCAAGAGATTTATGGGGACTTTTTTTAGTTGCTACTTTGTGTCTTATTTATATGTTTATATCGATTTTGTATTTTTACCTATTGGCGCGGGAACAGATTTTTGTAGAATGTTCCTCTGGAAAAAAACACACATACACACCCCCCACACAGAAGGCAGATAAGTGTTTTGTTGCGGAGATGTTGATTTCTAATACACATTTAAATTTTGTATTTGTAATTCCACAAGGTGTATATATTTATGTGGGAGGAGGGATCTGTAACTCAAATTACTGTAATAGTACAAAATTGTCTTAAAAATATGGTTTTCTGTCGTTGGAAATTTGTATAAGCAGGCTAGTAAAAATACTCCAGTGCTTATTTCTGTTGTAAATTTATTAGTAAGTGTACTGTACGTTGTAAAGAATTTCAATATGGCTACGGAGAACGGGGCAGGCTATACGGGTTGGTAATTCTGCTGCTTTCTAATTGTGGCTGGAGTGGCGGGCAATGTAATGCCGTGCACGCACGAAAACGGGTTTTCACTTTGAACGTTTATTCAGAATACGAGAAGTTTTGGATCAATGATTGTACGGTGATTGAATTGAGTTGGACATGTGTTTTGTTTGGTGGCTCGTTCGGTTCAACATTGACTACTAATAGTTCTTAATTAGAGTAACTTTTGTAAGCCAAACCGTAAAGATGGGCAAAACAACTATCGAAGCTTCTAGCAACCTTGTAAATTTATATTCATGATCATGATCATGATCATGACGTAGTAATAAAGACGTCGGGCACCGATAGGTTGCTATATTAAGTTTTCTTCCATCCAATCCAAAATGGATAAAATAGAAATGATCAACAGCTGAACGCTTTATATTCAAATCCTTTTAGATGATAATTAGTGTGATCATTGTTCATTCAAGCATTGAACTTGGGACACAGCTTGCAATGTCAATGATACTAGCAATCTGAATTGGTCCATCTGTACACTGGTAAATAGAAAAAATCGTTTTTGCTGGATGAACTACCTAATAGTTGAAGTAGAGACAGCCCACTGGGTTAGCACAATAAACTGGTACGACGTCATTTTATCCAGAAACGGATAGTAGCTAAATACCGGCAATACGGTCGATTTTTTAGGAACTTTATACAGAATATTATTAAGCTTGAGATGGCATCCCTAGGTCACAACTTAAAGCAATTTATCGTCCAGTATTTCAAAAGATTGTGCACAAACACTTTCAGTAAATGTTGATGTTAAATGAACCGATTACTAATGTATATAATTGAGGAAGAGAGGTTGGATAATCCATCGTGTAGTTAGATTCTGAAAGTGTGTTGTCGAAGCAAACGTTGTGGATGATAAACAAACATTGAATGGAACTTTGCATATTTCAACTCATAACAATTGAATGAAGCTGTTGCTAGGTCTAAATTTGACTTATAAAAAAGCTTTTTTGCAGACTTTACTGTATGCGAGATAAAAACGTACCAGATAAAACACACCCATATATCTTTACATAATTGGTCAGATCTTCTCAAGAAAACTTCTGATCGTAATCTTTCCAAACTTTTACTGTACTGGTATGTGTTAAAAGTAACAAAAGAATTAATGTATTTGAGAAGTGTGGTAGCCATGTTATATCAGGTCTCTGGTATCAGCTATGATCACATACTATGTTTCTGGAGTATCAGATATATACAAAAATACAGAAAAACTCGATATTATTCTTGTATACGACACTTAGCAATCGGTTGCAAATGCCAAATTACCCAAGTCTACCAGTTGCCTCACATTCACTCTCCCACAATACCGCTTTACTATTCACCAAACCAAACAAGCTTTTTTCTTTTGTATTCCATCTAACCTACACTCCCAAATGCAAACATATTATGCCTTGAATGCTCATAACATAAACTTTTGTCTCTTGTAAGAAAGGCTGAACTTTCAGATTTGAACGACGTTAAGTCGTTTTAGGATTAAACCTGGTCTCTATTTAGAGAAATAGTCAGGCTCGTTCTGGAAATGGGGTTTAGGTTTGGGTGTTAAGGTCTTTGTTCGGTTTTGTAGAGGAGACTGAGGAAGGCCTTTTTTTGAAGGAATGGACGAGCTGTTAGGTTCAATTGGGTGTCATGGACCCATATATTGGTGTGCACCTAATAGGGAGGTACAAAAAATTGTCCAGGATTTGGTTCTCGCAACTTTGTGCGTATTTATATTGTTTGTACATTGGATATATGAAATGTTAGATCGTCCTTTTTGTGATCACTTTCTTTTACCACCAGAGGATTAAGTGGGTATTAATTTACTTTGACAGACGCTATGATGACATATTTTGGTTGTGCGATATACCGTAGCATATATATACAAACCAAACGTAAACCCATTTCTTTGGATATTCATGTTTTGTGATACAACTATCTATAGAAGTTATTTCTCATATAATAGTTAATTAAACAATCAACATCAAAAGCTACGTGTACAAGCGTGATTATTATTTATTTACTCATGATCAACTCTGCTTACAGTACACCTTCTAACTAGTAACTCAATAAATTTCACGGCACACTTTCGTAGAAAAGACTTTTGAGTTAAATATCAAAGCGTTTCTCTCTTGTTGTTATTCGCTAGATCAGATTTCATTTCATATGAGTTCTGGGTTCAACTAAAAGCTACGACAAAAAAACGTTGAAAAAAACTTCTTTTATTTGTTAGAAGCTTACCGAGATATGAGAAACGGTAAATAATAATTTGACGAAACTTTCGAGATTAAATTATGAGGTCCGTATTGAAAAGCTTGTATGAGTTTAGATAGTTGAAGGTTACTTTAATCAAAAGCTTGATGCCAATACACTTCAAGGGCTTAAGTGTTTTCTAAGAATCACGGTCATATAAGGGTCCACACCCAGTGTTAGTTACTTGAAAATATATAAACATGCAGGTCTTCCTACTAAGAAAAAAAAATGAATGAATTAATGAAAATGTTTAAGATACATTATACATTATGTAGTGTTCTTTGATTGAGAAAACTGATTGCCATGGTAAATACTGGAGAAAATGAATTTGGTGGTGGCTCTACTGAATACGATCTGGCCTGGTTTGTTAATTTCTCGGTGCAAAGGTATCAATCAACTAAAAAACGTTTTTGGCCTGATACCAGCTTTCAAGAGATATGCTTAGTACAAAACAAATAGAAAGTTGATTCACCGTAGTAAGCCAAAATCAAAAGATCTCTATCTTGCTAATAAAGGAAGTTACTAAAAAGGTAAGGACAGAGTTGTAATAAGTTTGGATAGGTTTCAATCCTGCTTTTGGGTGATTACTATTAGTACTTATAATGACGTATCAAATGCTTCCTTTTTGAGCTAGATCAAAGAACTACTTTTCAGATCTCTACTTCATACACCACCTTAGCCTGTATATAAGTCAGTCCATGTTACTTTGAAGAATACTTGTAGACGACTACAAGCGAAAACTAATTATGATCTAAACAGGGTCTGCAAAAATTGTTTTTTCTTGTACGACCAAGTTTATGGGTTGATGATAAGAGAGGCAATTGTTAACTGTAATCTGAGCTTTAATGTCTTGTTTTTGAAATTTGTGCAACTAAAGCTCGTAAAGTGTGACAGGCTAATTTTATCAATAAGCCATGTGTAGAAACACTCTTGTGGTATTAAGCATTTTTAAATAGCAAGAGTTGCAAATCTATTGATATCTATGATTATTTTGAACGTTACTGCCTTCGCATCTTGATGCATTTTTGTAAATATAATTTGTTTGGAAAAGAGGTACGACTTCGTAAAAATATTAGTTCTCAACCTTCTAGAAAATCAATACTTGTATCACATATTCAAAAATGTTGAATGTATTATATAGATAAAGAAAATTAATAGAATACGTGTAGAGCCGTATCCAACATCCAAGTATTTGATTTTCTTAAGCTATTGTATAATTTAGGGCCCGTTCTGTTTACGTCTATATTTGTATAATTATATATTCTCCCATACAAATATTTTAAGTCACCATGGGAGAATATATGATTATACAAATATAGACGTAAACATAGCGGGCCCCTAGTTTTCCAAATTGATTGGTTACTACTAAACATCTTCAATTTGTACTATTTTTGTTTCGAGCGTATAAAATATTGTAAGTTAGTTGCTATCAGAACTTTAGAGTGACTGAGAGCAGTCAATGAGTACTTTTATATGCCCTACAAAAGGTTTTTGTCTAATCGCTAGTCTTAATTGTAAAAAAATAAATTTTAATCAATGGAATTTTTCCATTTTTTGTCAAATTTTATAACCATTCATATAGTGTACTACATGGTGGTAAAATGCTTGAAAACAGCTTTAACATAACTCTATAAGAGTATTTGTTTAGGCCAAGTCAGTAAATTGAAAGGATTGTTTTTCTATGGATGCTATTCTTGTAGACGCCAATTCGGTCATAAGAGCGAAAGTGTTTAATACCACTTCAAAAGCTTTTTGTTTATAAGGATTGCAGAACCATATAAGGCTTGCAACAGGAATATAGAATTTTTTTTATTTCTCTCTTCATAAAGATTTGTGAGCAGTGCAGTAGATGAAATATTCTCCAATACTGCTTATTAATTGGACCTTATTATTACTGTAGTACATTTGGAAAACCAACGGATGTGACAAAAAAATGACAGGAAGCTGCGTGTTGTTAGCTAAGCCTTCTTTCTAGCTTTATCTTCTATGGTTGAATAAATGGGGCATCTTGCCGTAGAGTAATACTGGTCGCGAAAGCTATGGTGAGCTACACTTCAGCATAGCTTCTTAATACTACGGTACTCTCACATGTAGTTTTTTTCAATACGGATATATATAAATAGATGCTTGTAATCAACAACATAAATTACACGGGCTGTATTTATGGTGAAATACTTAAACATTGCAATTTAAAGAACAAGGATTTCGTGATGTAAACTGGTACTGGCAAACTGTGGAAGGTGAGTCAGCCGTACACATAAATGAAACAAAACTATTGGTTTTCATGTTTACCACCAATAGGTCAAATTTGTAGAGCCATGGCGCGACTCTCTAAATCGCGTTCAGCCGTATGTTAATTTATTTTTACTCACACGAATTTATTACGCGTTTTACCTTTCCACAAAAAACTTATAAACAACTCCAACTTGCACTGCACATTCATACTTTTCAGTGCCGAATTATAATTGATGCCAGAAATAACTAGTCCAAATCCCAAGTGCTCAAAAACGTTTAACCATCCGTATAAGCCGTATGACATACAGATCGAGTTCATGAAGGCTCTGTTCGAGACCTTGGAATCGAAGAAAGTTGGTATTTTCGAATCTCCAACGGGAACTGGGAAAACGCTTTCGTTGATCTGTGGCGCTATGTCGTGGGTTAGAGAACATAACCGGCAGGAGTTTGAAAAGGAGATCCAGGTTGAGCAAGGGAATGAACCAAAATGGGTCAGTGAGCAGCTAAAGCAAATCAAAATTGAAGAACGAGTTGCCAAAATCAAAGAGATTGAGAACAAGTTGCTTCAAATGAGAGAGAGAACCAAAAAAGAAGAAAGACTGAAAGGGTATGACGGCATACATGACGTACGTAAAAAAGTGAAGAAAGTCGAAGTCTCACTTGAGAATGAAGACGATGATGATTTTTTCTTGCTAAAAGAAGAGTACGATCCCGCACAGGGCCTTGATCCTGCGACAAAAGCGTTATTAGCATCTTTAGATGGACCGACAGAACAAGATTTAGATGCGCCTCCAGAAAACAAGATACGCATTTATTTTGCCTCACGAACACATTCACAAATTTCACAGTTTGTCGGTCAACTACGGCTTCCTCAATTTCCTCCTTCCGTTGAGTCCCCATTATTACCATCAGAATCAACTAAATCGGTGACACTATCATCAAGAAAACAACTGTGCATTCATCCTAAAGTTTCCAAGTATAAAACGGCTGGACAAATGAATGATGCTTGCCATGATATGGCCAAATCAAAGTCGAAATGTAAATACCATCTGAATAAAAGAGACCCGGGCGATCAGGTTTTGCAGAACGAATTTCGAACCAAAGCTTTGGCGGAAATTAAAGACATCGAAGATCTGGCTAGCTTAGGGAAGGATTTGGGAGTGTGCCCTTATTATGCAACAAGGGATGTGGCTGATTGGTGTGACGTTGTTGCATTACCATATCAGCTGCTGTTACAGAAGGAAGCACGAGAATCACTTGATATTAAACTCGATAACTCAATTGTGATCATTGATGAAGCACACAATCTACTTGATGCTATCAGCGATCTCTACTCGATCACGATAAGTCATGCTGAAACCAAACGGGCAATGGCAGGACTACAAATTTATCATAAAAAATTCAATAAAAAATTAACTCGATCAAATTTAGTCAATCTAGAAACACTCATCAAAGCTGTCCACGCTATTGAAACATTTTTAAAAGTTGCATCAGAAAAGCCAGCATCAGAAACAAGTACAGGAAAAGAGGTAAAAGTTTCCGAAATATACTCGTCTTCGAAAACACTCGATATGGTCAACTCGTTTGAACTAGAAAAGTTTATCAAACGAACAAAGCTTGTTTTTAAGGTCGAAAGCTATATTGACAAGTTGATGGAAGATCGGAATCAACCAGCCGGAGCAAAACTTGTTTTGAGTAAAGTCATATCGTTCATGTTGGCTTTGGGAAATCCTTCTTGGGAGGGGAAATTCACGTTTGGACGAAACCAAGATAAGGAACTACAGCTCGAATATTTTCTTCTCGATCCAAGCTATCCTTTTAAAGATATTGTTACAAAAGCCAGATGCGTTGTACTAGCCGGTGGAACAATGAAACCAACCGAAGATTATTTGGACTACTTGGTTCCATATCTAAACCCTTCAGAAATTACCAATTTTAGCTGTGACCACATTGTACCAGATTCAAATCTTGTTGTTCTTCCAATACAGAGGTCGTCTTCTGGGCAACAGTTTAACTTTACATTCTCTCATAGAAATTCTGTTCCAATGATTAAGGCTCTTGGTTCTACTATACTCGAGTCAGCCAAGGTCGTCCCTGGTGGAATGGTTATTTTTTTCCCTAGTTACAGCTATCTTGAGAAAGTGGTTGCCATTTGGAGCCAGACTAAACTTGCAAATGGGCTTAGCCTTTACGAAACGATCAACAACACGAAGCAGATATTCAGTGAATCCCAATCCAACGAAATAACAGTTGACCAGTTGCTTTCGAAATTCAGTTTCCACATTGCATCCACCACCTCTTCGGACCTACAATCCGGAGCTATTCTGCTATCAGTTGTTGGAGGAAAGTTATCCGAAGGCATCAACTTTTCTGACAACCTGTGTCGTGCAGTCATCATGATTGGATTACCTTTTCCAAATGCGTTCTCAGCAGAGCTCATAGCCAAACGGGACTATATTGAGAGCCAGGTTATCAAGAACGGAGGAACCAAATCGGATGCTCAAGTCAAGGCGAGAGAGTTCTACGAAAATATTTGTATGAGAGCAGTGAACCAGTGTGTGGGGAGGGCTATTAGACATGCTAATGATTATGCGGCTATAATGTTGATTGACGAAAGGTATGGTGGGGTGAATATTCAAAATAAACTTTCAAATTGGGTCAAGAAAAGAATTGAACCTGTTGGTATATCGGGTGTTAACAGGAGGTTGGCACAATTTTTTGAAACTAAATAATAGCCAATCATCTACTGGGTCATATATGCATTCTAGTTTCAAATTTATTTATTTGTTGAGCGTCATTTTCTATTTACTGTGATTCTTTCAATCAAATGTTTTAGGGGAATCCCCTATATTTCTTTTATGATTATTAAATTTTCATTTTCGTCATTCAATGAAGAACTTGTCAAAAAGCTACTTTTAGCTTGACAATGGAAGTCTTAAATTTGCCTATAATACATTTGTTCTCACATATTGCCACATCTAAAAATTCGAAGCCAAACTTCGGAACTAATGAACCTTTGAACAAACATGTTTAGACAATTTTGTGGCCCCTAGCTCAACTTGAAATTGCCGAAGCCAACTGATATAGTGTGGCAAAATGCTTCGTCCAAAAACTTACTACTCAACGTGTAATTCTTCTAAGCTTACATTTTTGCTGTTTTGCTGATCTCTTGTTCTAGCAGTAGCAAGTCCAAAAACTTCGTACGCACTGGTTTGTGTGGATATATTAACTGAAATTACTTAGGTAGATAGAATCAGTCTGTTTGATAATAACCCAAATTTTATGATAGATATTGGTGAGACATGTTATTTGAATAATAGCTGTTCAAATGCGGTGTTGTCGGTGTTACGTTCTACTCTATTCAGAAATTCATTTTAATTAGCCTCCCTGAATGAGGTTCATTTGCTTAAGATATATGGCTTCAATGTCATTCTGTCATATTTACTTTAGTCAAAGTGTTTACATTTGAACATGTAATTATATATCTGTATCCTTATATATTTCTTTCTATGGTTTTACGTCAAGGCATCATGCAAATTTAATCACACTACTAGTACTACAATATCATTGCTTTGCACCGAATCCCTTCACCATTTATGAGTTTCTGCGTTACTATTACACTCATACTAGTTATTGAGCAGAACCGCACTTGAACAAAAGCTGGTAACACTTCCAACCTACAAAAACAATTGACTGAGATAGAAGTAAGTAATGGAAAAAAAAATAAAAACTTTTTATATACAGTCAATATATATACACATTTATATTACACATGTACTGGTATACATAGTACACAACATTCAAATCATGAAATCCTATTTACAATCCTCTTCTTCTCCATCCACCTTCCCGTCACACACACACCCGTATATCGTCCTCCCAAACCTCTCAATCAATTACTTTTGACTCTTGTTATACTTCTTAATCATCTTCGCCACATACTTTCTCTGCTTCTGTTCTTCCCTCGTAAACTTATCGCCACCCTGACTTTCGGCAATATTCTTCATCAACTCGTCAAACGGCAGCTCTTCATCACCAGGCTGAGGATCAAATCCTCTTCCTTGATCCTGCGAGTACCTATTAGTCGTCTTCACATAGCGTTTTCCAACGGACTCCTCGTCATCGCCGAACTCGGCCTCTTCAGCCGCCTCCTGCCCATTCTTCTTGTTCTTCCTTTTCTTCGCACTTTTCTGTTTTGGTGGTTTGTCTAGATACTTCTGAATTGCTTCCATATTTGTCGGTCGTGGAATTCGTGTCTTTTGCCCAAGGTGCCAGACGTCACCTCCTGACGATTTACGCGCATCGTAGTACTCTTGCTTACCCAGTGACTTGGGCACAATCCATCGCTCTGATCGGCCTGAATCCGACGCACAGACTTCCATGAGTACATGGCCTTGTCTCTTCATAGGCTGGGCTAAAATTCGTCCTTCGCCTTCACCCTCAATCTTATGGGGTATAGAATCATGCGACTTTTGTACAATAAGATAACTAAATGTAGCCGTCTCGTAAGAATTACCGTCAGGTCGGCCTTTGCCACCTAGTTTCTTACCATGAGCTGCACGTCCCGAGTCTCTAGCTGACCATTTGGCAGAAAGGAAAACACCTTTCTTTGCTTCTAGAGTAAGTTTGGGTCGCTGGACCATTTGTGCAAACTTACACCAGTTGAAAGACTTGGAAACGTCGCCATTTCTGTGCTCCATCGTCAGTTGCATGGGACATTTTCCATGATGTGTGCAGGGTGAAATCACCTTGAAATATGTAGGTTTTTTCGGGTCCACAACCGGGTCTTCCACTTCAATGTCATACTTTTCAAGAATCTCAGGTGGAAGATTGAATGCATCGTCAGTTTCGTTTTTTTCTGTCGACTGATTTGGTATTGTGTCGTTTGCTTTTGTAGAAAGCTGAGGGCCCGTGTTAATAGTGCTTTTATATAATGAAGGCTTTCTTGAAATGTCTTCTTTCTTATCCTCCGGTCGAATCAAGATCTGTCTAGCTCTAGCAATAGTTTCGAATCCATTTGGATCACCCCTCTCTATGAATACAATGCATCCTTTTTCCGACAGCAGCGGGATCAGTTTCTTTACCATTTTATCGCCCACAACTGGAAAGTACGCCTGACCTGCGTAGAGCTGATGTGTTGCTATAATCAAATCATATTTCTCACCAGCCAATCCAACACCTGGAACCTTATCAACAATATCGGTTTTGATAGTATGATCGTTAACGTTAAACTCCTCACACGCTTGTCCCGACAAGATCGTAATGGCACGCCGTCTCATAATGTCGTGGCCAATAATTACCGAGGTTTTTGTCTCGGCGTTCTTCGCTGCTTCAGGGAACACTTCGTTAAAGGCGACCATACCCGTAGCAGGTCCAAATCCTATATCCAAGACACGCTTCGGAGTCCAGTCATGTTTTTGCATTTGTCGTTTAAGATCGTCCAGTGCGTTGTAGCAGGACGAATAGTTTTGCAAAAACAACCCGGAAATGTGTACATCGACGTCTATAATTTGTTCTGCGGGCCTGTGCGGTTTGCCATCTTGAATACTAACATAATATTTGGCCAGATGCTCTCGGACTTTTTGCGGATCATAGCCTTCCTTCCGCAGCTCTTCGTTAGCTTTATTAGCCACTTCTTTCGGCATAATCAGCAATCTACTTCCCTGTGACGTTCCCTGAATAGTAAGCGGATGAAGTTTTGACACATGTTCCCTTGGTTCATTGACCATATTTTTCAGATCTTCGAGTTCAATAACATTTTCAGGGCCTGGATTTGTATGCAACGATGTTTCTGTATCTTTGATGAGATTGGCAAGCGATTTGGGAATTTGGTTGGCTGCTTCAGCAGCGGTCGAGCTGAATCGCTTGATTATTTGCCCTCTTAACATCGTTGATCTGATTCAATTTTGGGTCCTGAAAAAAAACCTGGTCTAAACTCCCAAAGGGAGATTGAAAAATATATCAAGGCTACTGTCGTACGCATTACTAAACAGAGACACCTAACCCTTGATTGGCTAAATTGCCTGTTATAGGCTTATGTTCTAAGCAATGCACTTTGTATCTTTTTTTTTTTTTTTTTTTTTTTTGTGCTACATCTGTTTCACTGTAGACTTTCAAATTGCTGTAAGCGGTCTAGGGGAAACCACTCCGTAGAGTGATGAAAACCCCCAGAGAAGGGTTTGGTTGTAAATGCCCGGTGGGACTTTCTTCAAATGAGCGGCCAGCTCAAGGTGGTTGTACGGCCAGAATGCCCTGTGGGACTTTTTGAGGTAGACCAGCTGGATTTGCTTGTTGCATCTCTCATTCTAATGCTTAAAATATTTGTGCTAGAAACTATAGCTTAAGTGCAAGATGTGAATTTCTAAACTCAAAACCTATGATATCACTATCACCATATCAGTAACAACATTTCATATCTACTGCTCCATGCCTACAATTTGGTGTTTAGTACAGATGTTTCGTAGTCTTCTTAAGCTCTTCACTCAACGAGGTATTACTTCACAATATACTAGCTAATATATGTACTATATTCACAAGCTGTTATATCACGACTTGAGCCTCATTAATCGCATCATCAATTTGTGTTTTGATGACGAGTTTTTTGGCCCAATTTCACAGCTTAGTATACACTTGGGTCACGTCAATATCGTCGTAAAATTGTACATTTTTTTACAATAAGTGCAATTATTTTCGTCATAATATCATATTTTTCACAACTAAATCAATCAGATTCTTTATTCCAATGGGGTCTGTTGTATCACATTGGAAGAGATGGATGGATTGATTAATTAGTAAAGCAATCAATCAACTTTGCTAATACAAAGCGGATCATAAAGTATGAATGATAAGGACGTTCTGCAAAGCCAGTTTCCTATCAATCGAAAGTATATTTCGATAAACGTCATGTCTTTGATGGCACACTATCTAAACCTGGATTTTCATCGTCATTTTCAGTATCTACAGTACTGTACGTACAAATTACATATTCTTGTAATAATAATTGTATGAACTCCGTACAACTTATCATCAGATAAGTCGAGTTTTCTTTGTATTACACTAGATCATCAGGGATAGCAGTGTATTGATAATGTCATCTGAGCAATAATGGTAGTTTAGACCAAAACCAATATCTAGTCACTGATCAATTACATTCAATTTGCATATCAAATACGGTGAAATGACATGCCAAAAGCTACTTCTCTTAAATCACTCTATTATAGCAATATAAACATCAAATCGATGACTTCACTCTATTCTTCCACAGTTGAACCCCCGCCAACGCCATTCCATACGAGCACTCAAACCCTCTACTCCCAATTCCATACAGATGCACCACATTAACCCTCTGTTCCACTCCATCTCTACCCCCCACCACCTCTACCTCCATCTCCACCCTCGACCCCTCTCTCCTCGCCGGTCTCAACCCCACATGCATACCCACAACCTCCAGCTCCCCATTCTCCATGCACAACCTCGGGAACAACTTTTTAGCCCGCTCCGAGATCGCAGCCACATCTTCCTCACGGCACGTAAAGTCCTCGTTCCCAAGCTGCTTCGTGCCGCCGAGAACCGTGGGTCCCTGCGGGCGCGTGATCACGTAGGTCCAGTCACCGCCGCGCGACTGGTGCGTCACCGTGCGCGTGCGGTACACACTGTCGTCCGGGATTCGGAGCACCAGAATTTGTCCGCGCACGTTGTAGCAGGTCGGATCATGGCCGCCGTGGTAGAGAAGGCCTCGTGCTGTGCAATTGAAAATTGTGGAGACGCGGTCTGAAGCAGGAACGATGGTGTGGACTTGTGAGAGGGATTGGAGAGTGTGGGTGATCAATTTGACACCTTTGTTTTCGAGCTCGGTTTGGAGATAATTGACGTAGGCTGGTGCATTCACGCAGTAGGTTTGGTACTCGGCACCAAACTTGGTACCTTCAGGTAGCTCGTTTTGGTCCAAGACCCTGAATTTTTTTAGGCCATTAGTGTAGGAAGGGTCCAAATTAAGGAACCCTTCGCTTGGGTCTTCTAGCAGATCGACGCCGGTCGACAGCTGGACGAGGTCAGGTCTAGATTGTGCCAATTTCTCAAAGTAAGGTGTTGTTCTTTGTGCGTACAGACTTTCTCTGTCGTCACTGGGTTTTTCGGAGGGGAATGGGCGATAGTGCGCACCTGCGCGTGATGATGTGTAGTAAGGGTCTTGAGTGTTTTTGGGGAATGCAGATGCAATGATAGTGACAGGCACGCCTTGTTCGACTAGGATTTTAGCGGTGGTGAGTCCTATGACTCCCGCGCCTACAACGACTATCATTATGATTGTAATGAGCTTTGGTAAGAGCTAACCAACTTACGCTTAGTGTCAAGAAAGGTGGTTTATATGTCTGAAATTTTTACTTTATTTTTTAGGTTATCGGAGTTATTTTTGTGCTTTATCATTCGATAGTTTTTGTTTACGGTCTACCTAACAAGCGGGAGTCGCTAGTGCCCTTGCCCTTGATGGCCTGACTCGGCTAGATATTGCAAGTTGGCAATGATTCAAGAGTGTGCGAGAGGGGTTAGACTTGAGTGAGGAATTCTGGTTAGTACGCGTATTGCACTAAATGTCAACATTGTCAAGCAAGATAATCACGGCATTATGAGCAAGCAAGCACTTATTGATGCAGTTCAAGAAGCTTAACCAAGCAGAATTGAGACTGGTATGAGCATATCGATGTCAATCAAAGCGTCAATCCAGGAACAAGTCAAGTAATACTACAGCTGTTTGAAGTGCAGATGGATGATAATATTATCAAGTATGGGGTTTCAAATGCTGGTATATTATTTAACTAATCAGATACTTTAGGAGGATGTGATGCAAATAAGTCCTCAACAAACAAAGGCCTTCTCCACAATGCCAATCAATCAATTGATTAGAAAGTCAATGAATTTATTATTTATATAGCATAACAAGATAAACTAGCAAACCACCTACAAAACTAAAGAAAGCATGAGTTAGCAGCTATCTAATCAAATTGTACAAGCGTACCACCACCAACACCCATTCTCTTCCGACCGATTGGAAAGAACAGATAAAGAAAAATAAATACAAAAACAATTATCAGATTTGTTAGTTCATTTCAGAAACCTAAATTTCATTAAGATAACGCAAAAGTTAAGCATCATTTTTTTGTGTATTATATTATTTTTCTTCCTGAGCTTTCTTACCAAACCACGATCCATCAACGGATCGAGCGGCAGGATGGAGAGAGAGGACTGCATAGTGTGGTAGCTGTGTGTTAATATCGGTGTATATGTATGTGTACTCACTTTTATTGAACTTTGGCGGTGAAGAGAAAAAGAGAAGGAAGAAGAAGAGAACAGTGAGTGAAGTTTTTCTTTCAAGCTCAAGAAAAATTAAGAGATGAAAACAAACAGGGTTTGTTGTGAAAGGGTTTTAGCTCAAGTACCAGGTTTCAACTTGCTGGTCCATAAGTATCATGTACTGTATTATGATGGCAGAAACTTTACGGACTTTGAGTTTATTTTATAGCACCTAGCACATAACTATATACTAATTTTCTTTGCTTAAATAATAGATACCAAGGTTCAATTCACAGCCTAGTCCACTAACTTGCAAAATAAATCAATCATTCAATTGGTTACACTTGAATCTGGAATACACATGGACAAAAGCACACACTCCATTACACCTCGTAGTCTCACGGCCCCTTGAGTAATATCCAGTTTGCAACATCTACAAAAACGAAATTAAAGAGAAAAAAAGGCTCACTGCCAAAACGTGCTCAAAGCGCGCAGCATAGCCAATTCCAATTACCTTACAACGTGTGCCAATATAAACCAACGTCATGATAAAGCCCCCAGACGGTAATTTATTTTCACCTATGCTACGCAGATATACACAAAACAGACTATAGCCGTTTTGTAAGAAAAAAGGACTTTGTTGTTCTAAAGCAAACTCATTTCGTTTGTTTCTGGAACAAAAGTACGGGCCCGTGCCACGTAACTGGTTCACCCTAGTTTTCTGTTTTTCATTATCGAGTGGTATGTCAAAGACTTGAATAAAAAGAACGTGTGGTGTTGTATCGATACCAAATAAAATTCTCTCTCTTTCCTTGAATAATGCGTAAATATTTGTATTATGCATATGCAGCGGTTATTGCCCGTACAGTACACGCATTTCTTCCAAAGCTCAGTAATTATAGCTCTCAATCAGAAGTTTGTTGATGCTTCAATTGAGTTTAAGGAAAACAAAGAAAAAAAAAAGAGGTCTATCGTCTTTTTGAACCCTGGCATACCGATTCGACAGAAAATGAATTGACATCCCTCGCATGAAATGCTACTACCCGATTGATACACAAGTCAAACGCATCAATCAAGAACTTAACTGCGCGCAACGTGTATCTGTCGCCTTTCGTGTCCATTTTTTTCAGTTCGGCAATCAAAAATTGTCTATTAACTTGACTGCTTGTTACGAACAAAAGACCGCAGGGCAAACAGGTACAGGTAGCTGTAATGATGTGCAGTAATTTATTTTGTTTTGTCGAAGTGGTACATACCGTGGTGGAGTGGCATGTAAAAGACACCTTATATGGCATGTTTATTTGTCTGCTTTGAAATCGTTATACATTGTCGAACCACAATATTATCATTTGTAGAGCACGTTTGTGGACTTGTATTTCTGACCATTTTATAAACAAGGGAAAGAAAGAAGAGTGAGAGTACTACAAAGACTAGTTTACACAAGTCACAAAGTTTATATTCTATAATTCAAGTAATTTTTCAGCCATCTGAAAAGTTTTCCTGACAATGCCAATGCCAGTGCCAACAACAATGACTATCAAAGAACAAATCTTTACCCCCGATCTCCAAAACAAGCAAACCCTTCCCTCCATCATTCCGTAGCAAACCTTCCAATATCATCCATGCCCACAGCGAATAAAAGAAAAAAAAAAGATTCCATAAAGTTCTTTGCACAAGCAACTCGCGTAACCTACCCCCAATTTCTAGTCTCATTGTTTGCTAGTGACAAAAAAAAAGACTCTCAATAATTATTCTGAGTAGTAAGTACGAGACTTGTAACGCAAACGTCGTTGCGTTTATTTTCGATGAATTATGAATGTGCTCATCGTGGATTTTTCTAGTTGGTTGTGTTTGGCGATCTACGTCATTTGTCAGTACTGGAAAAGGTCAAAGATCAAAATGATTGCCAATATAGGGAATTGAATTAAGTGTAGATTTTATCAAAGATAATATGGATTATAATATTATGCACTGGTAAATTTGGGAGGGAATAGATAGAAATTGGGAAAGAGGGCGGCAGAACCTGTGGTAATTTGTGAAGATTGATTTGCATTTGGATCAAATCAGATCTTTTTTTTGTTCTTGGTTGTTATCAAAAACAACTGAATAGAACAGAACTATCCTTTCCTACAGGCTTGTTTATTTTCTACCATACATATAAATCTATTCAATAAAAATTTCAAAACCCCCCATCCCTAAAAGTGATCAAGACTTTGTAGGTTGATCCATGACTTCATCAAGAAAAAATATACCTGCTTGTAGGAATTAGTAACAAAACTGTCTCGTTAGAACTCTCTCCCAGTTTGTCATGTAAGATGATTTCATTCATGTACCCATCGTCCCTCTCTCTCTCTCCATCACAAGTTCTACTTGTACGATTTCAGTTCAATACACAGAGAGAGAGCTGTGTGTGTGTGTGTGTGTGTTTGAATATTTTTGTTGTGCCATAACATCATTGTGCAGGAAAACAGAAATAAAAAGCGGAGAAGCGCAAGCAAACAAAAATAGAATACAACTAGGATGGTTTTTGTTAATTAATCAATTAATCAATCAACTAATTAATCAATCAGCATTCACTGTACCTACTGCACGCAGGTATGTTATAACTTATTCATATACCCATATACAGAGAGGCCCACGATACTAGATAGACGGAATAAAATATTAAAAAAAAGAAGTCTAAATAAACCCCTGAAAGAAAAACAACCAACCCGTAACACAATCGAAACATCTAGATTCTTATTCTTACAACCCAACGGTATACCTACAACATGTCAAAATCAAACCCACTATCCAAACAGAAAAAAACTACAAAAGGTTCTTGTTTGGGTAAGATTGTTTAATTCTTTACAATATTTCACGTTTGACACATTTTTCACCCCACGCAAAATCAAAAAACGCGGGGAAGATAGCCCCCAAAAAAAATTTTTTTTCTTTCCCACAGGGCTTGACCTTCCATTTGCCATCCCTGAATAAAGCACGCCAAACTTACTTGTACTTACAGTAACACAAGCTTCACCCCAAGTTTGATTCACCTCCTCCCTTCCATTCCCAAGTTTGTTTGTTTATTTACATATGTTCGCATAATATAAATCTATCAATGACCACCAGTTGTGTCACGTTCCAGTTTCAGCACGTCCACATTACTTCTTAAGTTCTTAGTGTGCATTCCTGGTATTGGCCAACTGCGTGCCCTCTCTGAGCACATTTTCCTTTTGTTTTTCGTTCTGTCACAAAAAGAGTACTATCGTAAATCTACCATCTTCTGCCTATCGTGTGGTTGGGTTATACACACACATCCAATGTTTGGCCCCACATGTGATGAAGGAAAAATTCCAATTCCAGTAACTCATCCTGGTCTCTTTACCCAAACCCGTAGTTAATCACTCAAACAAAACGACAAAATACATATTATGGACTCGTATCTGTATTTACAATGTTTTGTGTGAGTCAAGTTATAACTGGAGAAAGAGAGAGAGAGAGAGATGAGGAGTAAAACTGTGTGTCCCTAAGGGTTCAGGTGATCTCGGTGTCATCCATCAAGAAACAGGCATACATCCCTGTCGTCGAGGAATAGAGAGGGGATTTGTTGGGTGAGTCAAGTGACATCTCTTACTGTTGGTTGATTGATTAAAACTTGATTTATTGATTTAGTGCAGAATTCAAAAGCTTTGTAGATTTTTTTTGTAGTAAATAAAATAGGAAATTAATCAAGCCAAAAAATCTGATTATTTCTTGTTTTGTTTACCACTTTTGGTGCGTGTAAATTAATGCAAGCATGGATTAAGGTTTTTGTACTAACCTAAAAAGATCGATTGAGCATCCGTTTTTGGTACACTTCCCAAAATACCTTCCTTTTATGCTACTACCAACAAACTTCGTACTACTATAAATGCCACTATGAACAAAAAAGTCAATAAATTCGGACCGTTTCAACGTATCACTACAAGCTCACAACCAACCGCACAGTGGTACTATTAAACACATTAACCTTGCATCAAACTTTATTAAAATTTTGAACCCTGAAAAATTGACTTGTTTTACTTCGAATTCAAAATGCAGTGGCACACGTTGTAATACACGTACACTTGTGCGTACGAGGTATTGTGTGTTTCCAGGTAAGAAAAATGAAAATTGAGGAAAGTCAGTTTACTTTGGAAATCTCCCAGGGAGGGTTTGTTTGGCTTTGTTGCCAATATTGTCCAGACCCGAGGTTAGTTTTGACTTCTCTGTGCATTTAAAAAGATAAGAACCAAAGAGAGAGCAAAGTTGACAAAGTCTAATCTCTTGATTTTCTGTTCTGTGTGTTCGGAGATTCAATAGTATAACTCTTTTTTTTGCCCGGTAGACAAGCATGAAATAAATAATATCTAATCCTGCAGGATATACCACGAAGTTTGTATGAAATGTGTGTGTGAAGGATATATGGTTAGGTTGCGACAGCACAGTTTTTGAGCTGGTTAGTTTGGAAGACTGTAGTCAGTTCTGGACACAAATTGCAGAGGCGTATGGCTGGATAATCAGCTTTACAAGATGTTTTTGGGGAGATGAAATGTTAAAAACGTGTTGGTTAAAGAGGAGAGTGGTAACGTTCTGTTGTACTCTTAGTTTACTGGTATCTCACAAATTATAATAAGCACAGTTGCAATTATACATACTGGTATAGCGGATATATAGGTATACTAAAAAAAAGAAGCATGGCAATCTTAAATAAATAACCTGATCTAAGCTAGTTCATCAGACTATCTCTTCTTCAAGAAAACTTAGGCCAGTTGTTGGACACTAGTTTATTTTCCTACCTCATACGGACCATAGTAAATGGCAACGACGACAAATAGAAGAAAATGATGCAATTCATCCATTAGTATACTTATACTATTTTTATATTATGATACAGTGTAAATCACTACTTATAGATTCACGGCAGGCCTACTTTTAAACCACGATTTTCATTTTGTCTCAGGGTCCAAAACATTCAAAATTCCTCAGCCACTTTACGATAAATGTTTCTCTTTCATTTTTTTATCAGTAGATTTAGAGATGTATGGTTATGACTACGAATCCTCAACACTTGGACTAAGTTCAACCGACCTTAAAATTGTAAATTCTATATAAATTGACTTTATAATACGCGCCAGCATGAATTCAATGGCACAAAGTCAAGGCATTCTCAAATACACATTTAACAATGACCCTTTCTTAACATTCTTTGCACAGCCATATCCACTATCACTTACCATTTCCCCAAGCACATAACAAGCCTTCTAATTCACCAAACCACACTCTCCCCTGCAAAAAAGAACCTTATAATTCTTCTCTCTGTAAAGCGTATTGTATACAGCTACACATTGACAGAGTAGATTTAGGACCTTCGCTATGTTGAGAAACTTATCGCTTGGGGGGCTTCAAAAGTACAGGTGGCATGGAGATAGGTATGGCACGTTTGTACCAGAACAACTGGGTTTGGTGCTAATTATAAACCTGTTATTTTATTAGAAGACCAGACTTGTAAGTTCTGGTTATGACCTTGTTGTATTAGAAGACTGAAGCTGTATGTTTTGGTTCATACAGTATAATATTTTTTTTCCATTATACCCGGTTTAATATCAATATTTTTTACTATTAAAACTTTCAAGTTAGTTATGGTTTTGGGCTTGCCTTTTTGTGTCTCAAGAACAAACCTCGGAGCACAAGTTTGCCTTTGAACTTAAACTCAATTGCTGCAACAAATCACAATGCGCAAAATTTATCATAATATATCGATATTTGTATATTTGCAAGGCCAATCTAACTCGCAAAAGTAGTAGGATATAGAGGAATTGGTTTTTTATAGTACCGATAGTGATTTACGTTTTGTTTTAATCAACATACTTACAGTATATATCCAAAAATATTATTATCAAGTTGCTCAAAACCGTAGTATAGAGTCCATTAACCGTAATTTAAATTTACAACATCCCGCAACCACAAAGTCAAATCTAACTCCTACCTTGATAAGTCTGGTCGTTGACGACTGTTTCCGTGCTACGTGTTCATTCACAGTTGTGAGGTTTTTGTGTCAATGTGCGCGGACTGATTTGAGTTGTTATCATAATATTATGTGCTTGTGTACCAGCAAAAGTAGCATAAATGAATTTTGTAAGGTGCCTGAAATCCACATTCACGTACGAGGTGGGTTTTCCATCTTGGAAAGAATTAACAAAAGTATCATCACACTTGTCAATAGTCGATTTTGGGAATTTATAGATGTTCATATTGCAGACACTTGATTGAACAAAGTGTCCACAACATCTTACCAGTAAGCTGGTCATGACCCCATCTCTGTAAGTTAAATCCACTCTATCCAACCAACTGAGACCAAATCAACTTCAATTTCACAGCTTGACCTGGCGCTATGGCTTACAAAGGTACAGAGCATAACCTTCTTTTTTCCAAACAATTGGAGATACAAGAACTGATTTTTGGGTATGTGTGTATTCAGACTAAGACTGTGTGTTTTAGACACAGAAAAGTTTGATGTTCAATCTTTTGGTTTATTGAGATAAGAGAACCTCTTGGTTTACACAATTTGGAGAAGGTGTGCAGAGAAGCCTAGCTTCAATGGTTCCTTTTTTTTGGTTTGAACGTAAACAACCTAACCTAAAGCTTGTTTACCAGTACCAAACGTACGGGACTTCAACGTAAACAAATTGTCAGGTCGACTTGTTTAGATGACCCGCCTGTGCGTGTAAAACTACGAAAAAATCATACTTAGGTTCATATGTACAGGCGATACTTTTGGGGAAAGCGGAAAACAGTTGAAATCCCCAATTCCTTCGGCTTCTAGTTCAATAATCCTAAAAATAAGAGCGTCAGTATACTGTCGTTTATAACTCAATTGCGTATTTGTGCTGCACGGTGGTGTAGTGTAGTGGGTTTGTTTGCTGGCGCAATAAGTGTGGATATGAAAGTTTGTACCGTTGTTTATGTTTGCTTATAAGTGTATGGATGAAAGAAAATTATAGATACAGAATATTAAAGGTATGTGTACTAATCACAAACTGTGTCTAGGATGGAAGATTCTGATATCTTTTTGGATACTTGTTCAATCACAATTCATTCATCCGCCTACTGTGCTCACAACAGGAAAAAAACATTGATCCCAACAACAAACTTAATATCTCCCATCTGCCCCAAGTTTAATCAACTTTTCCTGCTCAACTCCTCCCCATAAAAAGTACAAAATCCCAGATAAATTTCTGATTACAACGACAGCCTTTCTCTCATAAACCCTTGAAGAATCCATCCCAAAATCTCACACTGTTTTTATCCCATCTGCCTGACCCCAGAAACCATCCCTGTACTGTAAATCAGCGATCAAGGTGCAAGGAGAGCAGAGCAGCCAAGCAACCCGTAAGGATTGGTAGGTGGGTGACAATCAAGAAAAAATTTTCTTGCAGTGAATATTTTTAGCACTGTGTTCGGGGGGAAAGTCCCTGTGGATCTCAAGGCGATTAAACTTCGTCTTCAATTACTATGGAGATAACAACAACACATTTTGATATGCCTGTTTAGTTGTCTTACATGATTGAGTCTGAACAAAAACCTTCACAGTTCTAGAACTTTCTTGCGGGTAGGTTATATTTGTTATAGATATAAACATTTACCTTTACCGTATCAGCCAGCGAAGAAGAAAAAAAAGATGGAGAACAAGATGACGATCACAAAAACCCTATTATGAAAATTTTTTTCGATAGTTTTTCTTTCACTTTCTGTGTGTCGGAGGAAAACCATCGGAGAAACAAAAACGCTGGGTATGGTGAATGTACCCGCCGCTTAACACAACTTCAATCCCGGTGTTGCTGTTTTTAGTCCTCGGGACATGTTGTAGTTTTGGTGTTAAATTTATATAGAAGAGGGAAAAAAATAAGTGATTGAGGACCTTATCTATGGGTCATGCTCACAGACGTCAGATCGGGTATGACTGTGGATTGTACTGAACGACACGGGTTCACTGTGTTTGTATGGCTTTTGCGAAAGAAACTATGCTTTTAGAGGTGGTGTTTTTTATTTGCAACTACGATACTAGGCGATGTTCTTTTGTGTATGGAAGTAAAGGTGAAAACTTTGGGATAAACTTTGCTTAAGAGCGAAGAAAGATTTTTTTCTGGCTCCTCCCGCCCATTGTCCTATAGAAGGTCGGTCGGAATTTGGAAGGAAGAAAAGAAGTTCAGTGGGTGTTGGTTAATAATTCATTCCAGAAGGGCACTTGATATTTTCACTTCAGTAGTGGTTACAGTATGAAAATAAAAGTCTCTGACTGTGTCTGTCTCACTTGAACTGTATAATATACTGCACAAGTACTGGTATACTAGACACCAAATTGCTCATTATATTTGGAGCAAGAGTAAAAAAAGAATCGTCCATATGGAGCAAAATCTAATAAAATCAATCAGAAAGTCTTTTTCAAAATTCATTTCTAACTCAACCCAATTCAATTCCAGACTGGTAGCTAACCAGTTGACCACTTTGTTCCATTCATCCATCCATAACCAGACAATGAAACAAAGTAGAAAACACCTCTCTCATCTATTTTCCTACAAACTTTACAATTCCAGTTCCAAATCAAAAATCCAATTGTAATTGTAATTGTAATTGCAACTTTTTGAATCCAACAATCAACTTTTCATATCCGAATGGGAACGTCAATCAGAACAATTTGTGCTTGTGTAAATTTAAACGCACAGTGTGTGTACTACTAACAAATGTGTGTTTCGTTTCTCAACTATAATGGTTCTCTATATGCGCATTTTGGTACAGAAACAAAAAAGTAACACCACTATTTTTTATTTTTTTATTTTGGCATTTTATATCTCCCAACTGAAAAATAAGAATTACCTGTAATAAAAAAAAAATTTACACTTTCAGAAGTGCACGGTCTGATCTCAATGGTTTACGCACTCGGTTCATGACAAGCTGTGGATGATCCAAATACTTTTTTTTCCTTCGTTATGTCTTGATCCTGTCAATTGTATTCCAACGGTAAAACTGACTACCGCTGCCCATCAATTGTGTATTTCACTTACCCGAACGTGTAAGCACGTAGACAACCACCGGCTATCAAATCAATCTACCAAACAAACAAACAACGGCCAATAAAGAACGAGAACAAAAGTCATACTCCCTCAAACTGCATGCTCGAGCAGATTTCACTTGATCTCTCTATAACCCGTCAAGGGAACTCCCCGACAAATCATCCCACTTGCGCTTGTTACTTACCTTATCTTTGTCTCTTCTTATGTTAATCATATTCTCTTCTACACAAGCAAAATAATTCACATCCTGTCCTGTACAACCCACCGTTTTCGGTGGTGATTTTTACTTATTCTGTTCAATTTGGTATTATCGTCTCATCTCATGACCTTCACCGTTTTTTTGTATTTTTTTCTTTGATCAAATTTCAATCAGCTTTGGTTTGTTCTCTCACTTTCCATATCAGACCATACTGTACTATCATCATCTTTCGTTCTATCTGATCTGGTAATAATTGACTCCATAGTATTATACCTTATGCTACTTTTCCAGTTCAACTCATCCCAATTCAGTATTTCGTTCCTCAACCTGCATTTTCAGTTTTGTTTCTTTCACTTTCGCTCTGTCTCTCTCCCGAGTCCCCTTAACTGGCATGACATAACCAACGGGTAAAAACGAAACAGAAAAAAAAGGCAATCTTGAAGATCAGACCAGATCGTGAAAAAAAAATAAGGTCACGGACAACAACGCGATATGATACTATCATATTAAATTTTCATCTAAATGTGACCTGGGGGTATTTTTTTTGCTTCCAATACTTTCTGAATTTTAAGGAAACTCCCCGCGTCGAAAACCCTCCTGCTTTATTTCACCTTTTATCACATGACCTGTCTTACATTTTTGTTTTCCGTCTGTTTTTGATCAAGATCTTGATTAATTTTCTATTTTTATTTTTTTATTTTTCTCCCCTGAAACGGTGACGGAAACTGTTACGCAAACATGCCGCGAGACCTTTTGTTCCTCACAATCTAGACCTCTTTATCCCATAACATCGTAACACTTCCCGAAAACTACACACACATTTTTCTTTTAAAGAAAAAAAAAATTATTTATTTCCCTCGCTCTGTTCAATGCCGACCCGATTTGCTCTCAAGCTTAACAAGTTCTACCGTCATCTCTCGTGCCTAATTGTCTTTCTAACATTCTTCATTACCACGTCAATACTATACAGATTAAAGGGAAATCCTCCACCCTACTTTTTGTATTCCGATATTACATACCAAGACAAATTCAATATCTCGATTCCTGCGGACCTACCAAATATCGAATTATGGAACCCTGAACCAGAGCCCGAGAATTTTTATTCCGAGTTTATTTCTAATCGCAAAAGGAATGGAATTGGAAATGAGATGAAGAGAAAAGGACTTGGCACTGGCAAACGCGTTTTGGCTGAATTTCACACCCATACAAACTACTCAGACGGGAAATTAACACCCCCACAACTCGTCGACTGGGCCCTAGCCTACGGTTTCACCCTCCTCTTCGTCACCGACCACAACACGCTCGCAGGCGGGCTGCACACCGAATCCCACGTTGCCGAACTCAACCTCACCGACCGCATCAAGGTCATCCCCGGACTAGAATACACCTGCTGCCGGATCCACATGAACCTTCTCGGCATCACCGACCCAATCGTGCCCACAGAAGCATGGCCCTCCGACGCCGAACTCCAATCCGTCATTGACAAAACACACAAAATGGGCGGTGTCGTCATCGTTAACCACATTCCTTGGTCCTGCTCGACCGAGTCGGATCGCCACGTGCCAAGGCTTCAAGACCACCCGTCGCTCGAGCAGCTTGAACAATGGGGCGTTGATGGGTTCGAATCTGTAGCCGAGGGCAGCATTGATCTACCGACCCTGCGGTTTGTTGAACGACATAATATGCCGTACATCACAGCCACCGATCTGCACGACCCTGACACTGTGCCCCACGCCTGGACGGTTTTGGACCTTCCATACTTACCCGACACGCCGCTATCGTCCATCTCGACGCAGTCAGTTCTTGATTTTTTGCGAGACCGCAGTCGGCACGGGCGCCAAAGTGGTAGCGGTGGTGGTGCGACCAATTTCTATTTTGACCCGGTAGGGCCGGTCAAGGACGTGGTGTATCCGGTCAAAAATCCGGCGCGCGAGTGGTACATTCCACTGGCGGATATGGTGGACTTTACGGTGTTTTGGACGGAGCGGAGAGGACTTTATTCGTTTGTGCCGTGGGATGAGGGACATTCGTTTTGTCATGCGCAAAGCTTTGAGGTCCATTATGTGGCTATTTTGTCGTTTGTTTGTAACACTTTTTTGGTCTTTTTGCTTGTTGAGACCCTTATTTATTTCTTTTAGGTGTGTGTACTGTGGGGGAAGAAACAAAACTCATGGGGAGAGAGGGAAAGAAGGAGAATTAGTAGAACTACCTATATTATATACTTCTCTTACGTTTGCATGTTACTTCAATTTACTTTTAGCATTAGCTTAGTATATGGTTTTCAGGTAAAACCTAGGCAAAGACTATTGAGATCTCCTTTCCATCAGATACTGTAAATAATAATGTTGATGATTTTTCTATATGTCTATACAATATAAAGTTCAAGTACTAAGCTTGAAATGAATAATTCCATTTTTCCCCTTTCTAACCTTATTAAACCTTCCGTACCTCGACTCTTTCGAGATCCCCACAATGACATTCAACTTTGACACGTCCCCTTTCGACCCTGGTTCTTCCGTAATCGAAATATCAGTAATCACACCTTTCATTGCAGGTACCGTTCCAACACACTCAAAACTCCTCAAATCGTCCGCCAGCTTCCACAACTTCAGCTCCCCGCTCCACGATCCGGTCACAAACAAGTCACTGTATGGTACAGCTTCCAACGCCGTGATACCACGCGGTAACGCCGGGGGGATTTCTACTTTTGATGCATCCAGTTCTGCCGAAGCCTCTGCCGCGGTCAACTGGGGGTCAACTCCATGCGCAAGCGCAGTCGTGAATACCGCCTTCTTTCGCTGCGTCGACCACAGGGATATGTTTCCGTTATCGCTCCCGGTGACAAAGTATGTATCGTCAATCATTGAGCACACGTCCATGCTGCCTTCGAAAACCACGTCGGTGCGGCCCTGCATCCGCTTACGGTTCTTCTCGCTCTCTCCACCCCGGAACGTTAATCGCGACTCCTCTGTGATCTTCCACAACATCGCGGTTCTGTCGCGCGCACCAACCGTCACACACCTCTCACCTGCCAGGGCACTTACATCCATAACTGCATCCTGATGACCGTACAATGTTTCGACTAAACTGTTAAGGTCAATGTTGAACGTGCGGACTTTTAGATCCGCACATGCTGCATATACTTCATTCGTGCCCCGTCGGAAACACACCGAGTTGACTACACCACGTCGGTCTTTGGTCTCCAAAACTTTGATGGGAGATAGTGACGCGGTGGTCCAAACAACAAGGCGCCGATCACGTCCACCGGTTACAACGTACTTTCCGTCTGGGCTAGCCGCAACGCATAAAATCTCTGATCGGTGTCCCAGATACTCTGGCATCTCGGAGTCTGGAACTGTGTGTGTGCCACGGGCGTGTTTCAGCGGATTTGGCGGCGTCACTGAGATATCCCATTTAGTTAGAACGAGGTCTTTGGTCACTGTGTATGCGTAGGGCCAGTGGGCAGCTACGCTTGTCACGCCGTAGCCGTTCTTGAGGCTGGAGTAGGACCATGTCTTGAGGTTTTTGGATTGAGCATTTTGGAGCGAAGTTGCAAGAGGAGATGCAATATGTCGGTAGAGTTGACCTTGTTCTTCGGCTACGTCATTCTTTAGTCGGCGATTGAGGATTTCTCGATCTAAATCGGCAGCGTCAAACCCTTCTGGGACTTCTTCTGCGATCTCAGCTTTAAGATTTGAAAGATACTGCTTTGCGAGTCTTCTTCTTTTATCAGCCTCAGTTTCACCTTCGTAATCGCTTTCACTCCCTGACTCATCAACGTCTTCGTCATCTATAACATTACCGTTTTCATTTTCATTCTCACTTTCACTGGTGATCTCTTCATCTTGTACTTTCTTGGGAGCGCGACTAGGCTTTGGCACAGTCGAAGTCGTTTTTTTAGACGATCTTTTTCGCTTTTTGGGATTTGTAAAAAATGAATCGACCATTGTTACTATCTTGTTGTTTTCTAATTGCGAAAAATTATAACAATTGGCCCTCGCTTTTCTGTAAATCAAAATGCTGATGAAAAAAAATTATTCAAGTGCTGAAAATACAAAATAAAAAAATTTCGAAAATTGGGACTTCTGAAATTCCAACCCGTACCCATTTTATCACATGATTTACGCTTTATTTCTTCATTGAGCTTAAGTGTAAATATGGTCCTAAAATTGTTTACATTGTTTTTTTTCTACTTTATTTTTTTTTATTTATTCTGGGATCACACACAGTTTAGAACGGACAGTAAGGGTGATTCCTATCTTACAGTTCACAAACATGTTAATAAAAAGGCTATTTGCATATTGTACTTTATTCAGCAGCACTTTTGCATTTGCACAAGATAAAGATGGGAAGGATGACAATAAGTTTGTCTCAATTATAGATGTTCTATCCTCTTCAGCTCAATTCTCAAAGCTCATCAGGCAGTTGCAGGTTAACGATATGGTTGCACTCATAAATGAGGCCCACGACGCTACGTTAATGGCACCGACCAACGACGCATTTCAGATATGGGAAATGGAGGGAAAGACGGTAGACAGGGACACACTCATGTACCACCTGCTGAACGCATCAGTTTTGTTCAAAGATCTGCAGACCGATGAAATAGTCGATTCATACTTGGACTTGGCTCCGGACAAGATTACGACCGAGGGCTGGAATGTCAAGATGTACGTTGACCAAGCAAATGGCACATTGGGATCAGCTGTCGTTGTGGAGAAAGACTTGAAAGCTCGGAACGGTGTTGTGCAGGTTATCGATCGGCTCGTCCAAATCCCACCTTCGGTATGTGAAACTCTCGATTCGCCATCGACCTCCAAATTCAGGGACTTGTATATGAAAGAGTTCAACTGCAGTTACCCGGCATATCTTACGGTGTTGGTCCCCAATAATGAAGCGTTTGATGCCGGCCTCACCGATGAGCTGCAACTAGTTTATTTGCGCGACACGCCAGAAGGCGAGGATGACAGACAGAAATTCCTTGCGCATCACGTCATTGCGAAATTTGTGGGATCTCCGGATATTAATGGGACAGCGTCAATTACTGCAGTTGATGGCACAGTGTATGAAATTGGGGAGGATATGCAGATTGATTCGGCATACAAGAGCATTTCCAAAAATAACATTGCTTCGGATGGCATTTTGCATTATTATCAGGATATAATCGGGGGCATACAGTCGGTGGTACAGTTCACGCCAGAAAAGTATTTGTGGGCATTGAACTGCAGGGAGTTTTTACGGGAGCTTGAATTTAGAGGATTTATAGATTTAGTGAGAAGTAATCAAACGGAAAGACAAACTTTGTTTGTGCCGGTGGATAGCGAAGAGGGTGTAGCGTCAAAAAATTCGCTGCTGTATCATTTCGTTAAGGGGCAATACAACGATATGCAGGAACTTAAGGACGCAAAATTGCTGGAGTCTTTTTCAGCCAGCCAAAGAATTAAGGTTACTCAAGACGAAAATGGCGGTGCTTTGCTAAATGGGCACGAACGAATCTTGAGCGGACCTCATATAATTGGGAACACAACAATCTACTCAATTGAGGGCACACTGGACATTCCACCCTCGCTGGACCTCGCTGTTGGCTCAATTTTCCACGGGTCTCGAAGCGCAGGGTACTTGAGTCAATTTGGATTACTCGACCTTCCCAAACAGAAAGACAGATGGACAGTGTTATTGCCTACCTCTGACGCGTGGAAAGCTTTGGGGTTAGTTAAGAGCTATTTAAATTCAAACACAAAGGTGCTGAAAAAAGTAATGGAGTCGTTGATTCTGGAAAAAGAAATATTTTCAATCGAGAAGGATAAAATTCCAACTCAGTTGTATGATGGTACGCCGGTCGTCGTTAGCATGGACGAGAAAAAGAATCAGGTGGTGCTGAATGAATCAATTGCTATTCAAATAGAGTCCGAGGATGTACTTTCGTCAAACGGAGTAATCCACTCAATTGACTCAATCCATCTTCCCTCAACCATCACAATCACCCCAACCGATCTCCTCAACACAGCTGGATCCAAACAGTTTCTTTCTCTTCTCCACCACTTCAACTTCACCGAAGTGCTTTCCCCAGACGCACAGTACACGATCCTTGCGCCCTCCGACAAATTCCTGCACCAGCGCAACATCACCGTGGACACCCCAGGGATCAAAACCCTTCTCAAACTGCACCTGATTCCGCGCACCGGAGACCGATCTGGCGGGTTGTTTGGCGGCACTCCTGTGGCCACGCTTGAGCAGGGGATCCACCTCCAGCTGCGCCGCATTGCGAGCGAAGCTGAGTTTGTTGTGATTGTTGAAGGCGACACGACAAGGGAGGTGCGGGTCGTGGACCGCGGTGTGGTCGGGTCCACGACAGTGGTCCAGATTGACGGGGTCCTGTCGCCGCAGTGGATCTTGAGAGGCGGTAAGCACCGTAGTCGACGCGGGGGAACGGTGGTGGCGGTTATGCTTGGCGTGGTGTTTGGTGCTGTGCTGATTATAGGTGTGCTGCTGTGTGTTGTTGTTACATTTTTGGGCGGTCCAAAGAGGAAGTTGTTGTTGGGAGGTGGTACTGGTGCTGGTGGGGATGAAGATGAAGATGGTGCTGGTGGTGGGGATCCGGAAAGAGAAAGATTGGTGGGGACGTCTGCTGCTGGTGGTGGTAGCGATGGGGGATATTATGGGTCAACGAGGAGCGCGAGGGCGGCGAGTGTTCGGAGTGTGGGGAGCGAACATAGTACGAGTGAGCCGATAGTTGCTGGAGGTGGGAATGGAAGGAAGCTTGGGACTGGGTTGCCTAGAGTTGGGTAGTTGTATTTGTTTTTATATTATTTCATTATTATAATAATATTGTCTATAAACGAATATACAGAATCGCATTGTTTAGTTTTTTGGCGTTGCTTTCTGGGGTTACTTTTGGTCAAGGAAATGGAGACTTTGTGTAGTTGGACAATGAAGGGTCAACACCAAGTTACTACAACTACCATTACCACCATAGGTGCGCCATAGTGTATTGGACCACAAACCGTGACCACCAAATCCACACACACCTCCCTAGAAATACTAAAAGGTCTGGTATGCCATACCATATACTGGAACCACCAGTTCATCCAATTTTTTGACCTTATTGAGTGCAAACCTTTGTAACCAAGTTCCTACTAGTATTTTACGACCTTCATATTTTTGGGTGGAGGAGAGGTCAAGGATACTTCTGTACTAAGTGCTATGTGATAAGTGGTATGTGGTAAGTGTAAAATTACAAGTTGTAATTAACAACCCAGACACCGGTATTATAGATTTACTATCGGCCCGTTACTAGGTAAAATGGGGTAAACAAACAGATAAATACAATTAAATAAACAAATACAAAAAATAACTGTATTTATATTTTGTTGGAGAGAGTGGGTGGGGTGTGAAAAAAAGAGGGAGAGGGGCGTGGGGTCGGATATAAGGTCAAAGAAATGCGTAATTTACACATTGCGCCTGCTACAAAAGAAAAAATGAAAGAAACAGAGAGATTTAAAATGTTTGTTCTATGTATTATGTTCTATATTTGTACTATTAAAGATATGTACCCATTTATGAACTGAAAAATTTACATTTTCAGGACAAAATGTCAGATTAAAAAAAGTTCTCTCACTTTCTCTACATCGACATTTCTACACCAAACAACCAGTTTCATCAACATGAATGAAATATAACATAAATAAAAAAATAGTTTTGTAGCTTTCATTAACAATAAAAAAGAAATAAATATATATATAGTAGTAGTAAAGTTTTATGTATGTATATATGACAAATAAAAAGGGGGGATGCATTTTTTTTATTTATTTTTTTGAGGAGAGAGATGGGTGAGATATGAGACATGATAATAATATGAAAAAAAGATTTTTTTGGTTTTTTGATTTTTCAGTGTGGGTGTTGATAAAAAAAAAAAAAAAAGTGGGAGGAGTTAAATTTTCCAGTTGGGACAGACAGAGAGTGGTCGAGGGTGAGGCGGTATTTTTTTTATTTTTATTTTTCAAAACCAGGCCAGACCAGAATTTCTGTGATAAGGGAATTTCAGTTCACACACACACACACACACCAGTAAAGAAAATCTAATAATGACTTAACCACTTCTTATTGTAGTTCAGCGAATAAGTGTTCGGACTACTCAGATGGAGATCGTCAACCTTGTCCAGACAGTTTTCACCGAGGAGTAGCGGGGAAGGACGCGACTCCGCGCTGGCTATACTCAGGGAAGGCGAGGGAGCAGAGGCAACGGGCATGGAGAGTGAATGGCGCTTGATGTAGGTGGCAGGGTGGTGGTGTGTGAATGATGAAGGAGGTTGGAGTATGGACTGCTCTGATAGTCGGCACTGTTCGGAACAGTACATTGTGTTAGGAGAGCATTGCTTATCGCAGACTGGGCAGTAATCGTGGGACCACATTTTGTATTGTATTATTGTATGTATGTGAGTTGTTGTTGTTATGCAAATAGAATGAGTCTAGTAGTAGTAGTAGTGGTAGCAGTGGATGTTGCTTGATTTAAGTGATGATGATGATGATGATGATGTTTGTTGTAATTGAGTGCTAGTTGTCTTTTTAGATCTCAATTGTTATTGACTGACTGACTGACTGAATAAATAAATAAATATTTGTTGATGTAAAAAAGAAGAAGAGAAGAGAGAAGAGAAAGAAAAAAAAAATTCAAGAATTGCAAGGGAAAACTGTGTGTTTATATAAATGTGAGCGTGTTTGGAGTATTGGGTAGCGGTTATTCTTTTTTATAACCATAGTAGTAATAGTAACAACAAACTTGAAAAAAAAAAAAAAAAAAAAAAAAAAAAAAATAAATTTTTAATAAAGAAAAAAAAAAAAAAAGTTGATTGTTGTTGTATCGATACTTTTTTTGATAGATGGAAACAAAAAATGTCGTGCTATGACACTCAAAGTAAACAAGTCCACACGTGGTTTTGGCTCATTTCTGATTCTTTTTTTATATTCAATTTCGTAATAAAAATAATAAAAATTGAGACCTTTTCTTTTTTTTTACTGCTCTTTCTCTGACTGAATAAACTGATTGACTAATATTATGGATTGATTGATTGACTGATTAATGACAGAATAAATAAAAAACTGATTACAACATTTGCAATGTGTCATAATTCCTATCTATGTAATTTTTTATTGCTGGGATTTTCGAATTATTAATTTTCAGCCAGAAGAAAAAAATAAGACCTTTGATGAGCAATAAGCTTTGTGTTTTACGACATGGAGAATAAAAATATAAATATATGGCACGAAATTCGTCATTTATTTCATCATCTTGCATTGCAAAAGTGTCAAATCTACGCAATACAATGACAACAACATGGTAAAATACGAAATGGTTAGTTTAGTTTATTTCACCACCATCATCATTTATACATTATCAGATTTTGAATTTGAGAAGAAATAGAATAAAACAAAAAAGAAATATTTGTAGATAGTCTGATAGATATCGCACTTGTATTAGAACGCATTTATTGAGTATATGTAGTAAAGAGAGATAGTGGTGGATAATACGGAATGAATGAGAGAGAATTATTTTTACTCTTTCTGATATTGGTTTTTGAGATGAAATGAATAAATGAATAAAATCATTAGAAAGACTCATACTCATTCTACCGCCATTCGGCACCACCAATTTATATATCGTAGAGATAATCGTACCGTAACTAAATTGACATGTTTACCACCATGAATGTTTTATTTATCATGCCATATCACATCTCATAGAGATAAGAAAACAACGTCAACTATAATAGTCTCACACATTAAATCTGAAATCTTGTCATTCATTTCCCACCAACTCTGGGCCTTTTTTCTTTTCAGCTTGAATTCTATACTAGTACATGAATTATTTATGTGTGTCTTTCTGAAAAGGCTCTCCGTTATCTATCTCTTTTTGCTTATGAATCATACATTTTTGTATTTTTCTCTCTCGATATCATCTCAAACTGGCTATCGTCAAACTATCTTGTATTTGTATTGTGATAGTACCGAATATTATCTCGATACATTTTGTGAACTTGTACACTGCGTACAGTACAAATTTTATCTACTTAATCTATATGTCATGTATATCTATGTGCAGCGTTAATGTATGCCTTGTTTTTGTAGTTATTTTTTTCTTATCTTCTTTATTATCATTAATTTTTTTTTTTTTTCAGACCTGCCAAAAAAAACCACCCCAAAAAAAATTTTTTGACAGCTTCCCTACCCCCTCCTTCCCCATCAAGACCTCCTCACGAACAAAAATAAATAAAAATGTATGCAAGCCTCTTGCAAGATTGTCATTGAATTTGACACCATCCAAATATTCTGTTTGATGATGCATCATCGATGACGGATTGTCGTGATTGAGTAGTAAATGTACTATTCTTATGTGCGTGTGTGGGGTAAATAGAAAAAAAATTTCGTTATTACAAAAAATTTTGTTTGAAATTTGTCATTCACATAGTTATCTTTTTTTATCATCGACATACACACTTCGTATTTTTGTAATCCAACACTTTGTGGCATCTCCAAAAAAGCTACTCTCTCATACAAATGTGTATATATGTGTACACTTCTAGTTCAAGTTCCTGAACTGCGGTTATTATTTCATCCCATATAAATTTTGCTGGCTCCCAAAAAAAAATTTGCGATTATTGTTTATTTTCTTATCATGACACATTCTAATTCCTTATCTACCCTATATGATTCGTGTTTATGCAAACGGGAAAATCTGATACTTTACAGTACACACTTTTACCTTTTCTCCCAATTCTTGATTTGAATGAACGTATATAATGCACTACAGAGTTCTATTGTTTTCTGGCTGGTATACCGTTTTCATAGGCCACTTGTGAAGACTCATAGGTGTTTAAATCAAAAATAGTTTTGTATTTGAGCATATTGTATATCTAGATGCCAAATGTGTTGAAATAAGAAAAAAAAGTTGTAAAATCTTTTTATTCGAAATTTTCTTTCTTTTCTTTGCTGTCAATCTTTTATGGTTTTTAGTCTAACCCAATTCCGCATCCCAATCAGGTCCTTCCCCAATCTCTATCAATTTAAAGTTTTGGATTCAATCATCTCTGCATTAATTCAGATTAGACTTCTGTTTTTGGCATGAAAAGAAAAAATGTTTGACAGAGTGATTTTGTTCAGGAACCTCTCCCAAATTTTTGTATGAAAAAAAATTGGGAGAACTAATAACTACTCCGACAACAGAAAAGGTTAAAGAAAGCCATTAATAATTTTATTATTTTTTACGTTATAGACAAACCTCTTCAACAAACACTTTAAGCATTGCTGTTATATATCCACTGTTCAAACCAAACACAAATTTCGGTTTTGGCTTGTATCGAAATTGTCTTTTAATCTTTTAAACCCTCATAATTATAAAGAATGTGGTACTATAAACCATTAAGGTAAAAGGATGGTGCAATAAAATTTTGTAGATTGCAATAAAAAAAGTTTGCACGCTTTAGAAAATACAAAAACCGGTCCTATCAAGTCGCAACGTGTATTTCATGTTGATGTTGCATAAAGTTTTTTTCATTATTATGATTTTCATCAAATAAAAATATTTCAAAAGCAAAATACACTGACAGCTGCACCACGCTTTTTGGTTCCTGGCCACACACTGGACATTTTAAACTCACGTTGACTGTGACACACAACTCTTGACAGGTTATTGGTTGTCCACACAAGTCAAACCTAGTTAATCGTTCGTTTGTTTTTCTATCCTGTTTTAACTGGATCTTCATCTCTGAATTGGTAGGGGTCCCTTTTTATTGTTCAGGCATACCAGGTTTCCTCACACACACATGTGTATGTTTTTTTGGTCCTGGGAATGAATAGAAAAGAAAAAACTTTTTGTTGTGTGGTTTGTGCTTGGTAAATTACCATTTACTGATAGGAACAGTAAAATATGAAAGGTGTCCAAAAACATGTGTACGTTTGGGTCGTCCTATTGTTCGCGAAAATTCTGGGTTTGGATAGGTCATGAAGCTATTGAGACAGTGCGTATGGTAAATTACCAACTGTGTTTGGTTGGGATGTATAGTATCAAACTCACATAATACTATGTGGATTGTACTGTACGAACTCTTTTATTATTCACTTATTGTGCACCTTTGTTCACACACATGTACAGTTATAGAAGTTCACGGAAGACCATTAAAATCAATTATTTATTTTTTCCTGAATTCTGACATTGTAAAAGCTGCGCATGGCTAGTGGTCATCATCTGTCATGGAAAATTTTTCACAGGTCACAATATTATCCTTCCTTGAACCAGAACTCCCAGTGCATGTTGTTCATTCACTTGTAATTTATGTTCCGGAACTTGATAACTATACATGTGTACACAATTTCGGTTCTTACTATATATGCTGATTCAAAAGTGCATTGAGATAACGTTATGTGTTTATTCCATTTTAATTAGGTTATTTCATTACAATATAAAGTATAATATATGAAGCATTACAGAGATGAGGAAGGTGCGGTTTGATTGTGGACTTGAGTTGTTGAAAACTGAGTGCGCAATGGGCCGTACTTTGCTTCTTGCAAGGATTTGTTTTGCTATGTTAAAAAAGTATCGATAGATGGTTACACTTCCAGGATGTTGGGAGTTTAGTTAACTTTGACTTGGGAGTTTGTTTCCTAGAGAAACAATAGATTTAGGGTAGTCAAAAATACTGGTTATTTTGAACTGCGCATACATACAGTACGATACTATTGCACAACAATCACCATTGCCAGGATTTATGGTTCTCTAATAGAGTGTATACTTGTTTTGGCATTAATCAGAATCACCAGCTGTCAGGAAAGAAGATGAAAGAACAAACTGGTTATATATGGTCGTCCACGATTTAAATGTGTTATTTATAACCAATAAGGTAAATAACTAGAATTACTAGAAAAAGTATCTGTGATAGCAGTTATTGTTTTATTGTTTTTTATCAACAAAACTGTCAAAACAAAACAGACAGAATAGTATGGAACAAAACAAGTTCAAAGCACAAAATTTCATTTCCCTATGTGTGTAATACTGAATGTTCTAGAGAGATTCGGATCGTGTACTCTACGGTGAAGTAGTTATAGGGCCATAGTCAACACATTTTTTTCTAGAACAAAATCCAAAATCCAAGTAAAAAAAAACTTTTTCCTGTTCACCGGGTAACATAGTACACAACAGATAGTTGACATTTTTTTGTGTCAGGATCTGACATCAAACGAGAACATACTTGTACATACAAATTTACTGACCAGACTTTTTACCATGTCTACGGAACGCACGATTCGGTACCCGAGTATGAACACTACGTTACTTGGTGTTACAAGTTATGGGGAGTTTGAAACTGTACGATTACTGAAGTCAGATGCCGTATTTAAGTGAATGTTTACTTATCCATTTTAATATTTTTTACTCCTGATTGCGTAAAAAAAGAGAATGGTACCGATTTTTTGGAAGGGTTTGGAAATCTTTTTGGGAGGGAGGTTTTGGCAGGTTGGGAGTTATCATTTTCCAAAGAAAAAAAATTTTGTGGGGAAAAAAAGGGGAAAAGTTTTTCCTGCTTACTGTACAAAAAATAGACCGTGAAAAGAAAGAAAAAAAAAATATTTTTGCAGTACAATAAAGTAAAATTTTTAAACAGTAGTATTCGTTGTCTAGTTCCAAACTATCAATCAATATAGATTGTATAAAATCTGCTGTGGTCAAAATAATACCTTAGACGTTATAATCTGTAATAGTGTATAGATGGATATGGGTAATGGGAAAGGTTTTATCAATGTTCAATGCAATACAATGTTTTCTTATCTTCTACTATACAGCTTAAATGACAACTAGATATGTATACCCAATTAGTAGAACTTGACGCTCTTCCTTCAACATCATTATTTCCTGTTTAGGAATATACCTAATACGGAAACGTACTTTTCATTTTCTACAGTATAGAGTCTGTGATCGGTGCGGATCTTATCACGATAATCCTGTGCGCGCATTGTTTTTGTTTTAAGTGACCGGCATACCTCTTAGAAAAAGAATAAAAATGTCAATATAAATAGACACGTACCACTCACAAATAACCACTCATAATGAGTAACCTATACAATCTTTAGAGCAGAGCAACTGAAAAGAGAAGAGTTACACTTTGTTTGCGTACAGTACGTAGTAAAACTGAACCCCAAGTCAGAGCCATGAAGTGAATCAATGGCATTCCGAAATTGGTATTTTTTTTCCGTATCCTTCTTTTTTTGGAGGGGGTTATCTAAAAAATCAACACCAACTACAGTACAGTACGTAATTCACTGTCATAATATTCATTTCCAATCCAGAACCCAGCCCAACAAGATTATCTAAAAAATCAGTGAAAATTTTTTCTTATAAAAACCAACAGTAGTGAAATACCAAAACTGGCATTCAACCATAGGAAATGTATAAAAAACAAACGCCATCCATATAGATAAATGGATCACAATGTTATAAATTTTGTATGTATGGAGGCTAGGAGCCCAAATAAATGATGGATTAATTTTATTATTTGGGTAATTCAAGAATTTCAAAAATCCTCTTTCCCACCGCCTAAAAAATTTATTCCCTGCGGGATCGGGGAGGAAAAAAAGAAGAAGCGGAGCGGAATTTTTTTCTTTTTTTTTTGTCGCTTTTGGGGGAGACCGAAGAATGGTGATGTGGTTCAGTGGAAAGATAGAAATGAGGTGGGTGATGATTTTTGGAGGGTTGTCGGAGGAAAGGACTGGCGATTGGGCCGTTCGTTTGAAGAGAATGGAAGAATGAAATTTTTTTTTATTATCATAGTATATTATTTGGTCGGGTGTGTGGGATTAGGATAGGGAAGTGAAGTGAAATGAGATTTAACAATGTTGATCTTTTTTTTACATGAGAAAAACTATTATATCATTGAACTGAAAATACGATATGTTCAACGTATATCTTCTCGTTACATATATTATGTGTATGCAGCATATCAGCATTAACGGAGTCATTTGAAAGTTTGAGAGACATTAGTTTATACGGAAGACGTCTGGCAAGGTTATCTTGAGTATACCTGAAATGTCTAAACCATCAACCAATTACTGGATTCAAACCATATCAAAGCCTTATAAAAAAGACCCAAAATTTGAAATCATTTCTGCAAACCTTCACAGCTTTTCCAAATAATCAGGACAAACCATGCATCTGATCTTTGCACTTCTAAAAAAGTATGTGGACTTAGATATATATAAAAAGTACCAGTGTGTATAGGTGTTACTCGGTGAACCTCTGTGCAATGGGTGTGCGTATAGATATAGATTGATAAGATTGATCCTATGATATAAATTTACGGTGCTCAAACGGGGAGTATAGAAAAATTAAAGTGTTTTTAATTTTACAATTCTGCAGCTGCCGCTACTCGCTCGTTAAGTGGACCAAACTGGAATTGCAAAATTAAAACTCAACTTTCTACCAACGTAGGTGTCACAGGTTATCCCCTACCATATGTCCACCTTGAGAGAAAAACAGAGAATGGACCAAAAGACCGAATGATGCGAAAACCTTGAACAAACTAGATTTGTCAGGAAAGGAAAGCTGTCGTTGTGTGTGTACCTGAGAATCTGATCAAGTGTGTATAATAGTTTACATAAATTTATGATCCCGTTTTGGGAGGAGGTTTGGAATTTGTTTGTTTTTGAAATTTATTTATTTTCCTGTACCTTTTTTTTATTTTTTTTTTGCCCCTAATTCGCTTTAAGAGGTGAGATGTGATTGATGGAAACGTTAAGAATATGGGAAAGAATTGCAAATGTTAGTATCGATCACTCTAGACGATACCAGGTTGGTTTTGGATACATATACATATTTGGCCTGATTTGGACTCTCCATTTCAAAAAACTGGATTGACAATCTGTTTGGGGTTACTTTGCATTACCAAATTTTTTTCATTGAAAAGATTTACAGATGATCTTCTTCGGCAAAGATCGATTAGATAAAAACGAGCTGTACGCGTAATACTACTTTTCACTTTTTTGGAATTGTTGGCTTGTTTGGTCTCAACGGTTGACACGAATTACGAGTTGGTAGCTATTTGATGAATCAACTATTGTGAAAAAATTACTATACTTTGTGACAATTTTTTTTATGGTTAAAATTTTGAAATTGAACAAAGGAGGTATAAATGAGTGGTCATGTACAGTAAGTTATATTAAAGTGTTGTTAGTCACTTTACTATTGTAGCTGGCATCAAATTGATGGACACAGTCGATTGGCCATTAGCCATTGAACAGACGTCATCTAAGAGTTTTGTTACAGTGAAACTGTGTAACGTTGTAAGAACGACAAATATTATTTATAATGGTAAGAATTAACGAGCAAAACAGTACAGGTTCAAACCTTTGTTTTCATTTGTTCAAATCACCTTCACCATGCTATTCATTTTAGACAGAGAAAGAACTGGATTCCCGTGTGTTCAGTCTTTGCACAAAATTTTGTGACTTCACGTAGGGAGTTGCGATAGTATCTTTAGCAGTATGGGTTACCTTTGTAGTGTATCTGAACTGTCTGGTTAGACTATAACATGCTAGAGCTGAGTTTAAAGCCCAGTATCTATTGGAAGCTCGAAATGTTTTATTCAAAATGACACTGTTTGGCAATTACAGAAAAAAACTCAGCAATACAACAGTCAACATATTTCTTGGTCTACTTGCTAAGATGTAATTTTAAAACACTTTTTCATTTTTACCAGGTAATACTATATTGTATACACTCCAAAGTGGTTTAAGAAGCTTCATGAGAATTTTCCAAATATATTTGATCTGTAACACACAATACTAAAAATTATTCATAAGCTATTGCGAAAGAGTCAATAATTTTGATTCAAATGCAAATCTGGAATACCACTATAATTTTGGAAGACAATTTGCTATGTTGGTTGTCGATTCTCATTTACGAAATGTCTAGAAGCCTTATTCAATAGAAAAAAGCCATTTTGGTTTTTGATATTACACCCCATTTTTCATGTGACCGCAAATTTTTGATCACAAACTTCAACATCAAAGTAGCTAACGATATAAACCCTTGATTTATTGCCAAAACACAGACGATATGAAAGTGAAATTTATATGATAAATGCATTTATGTATGAACGATATGTATACAGAGTTTCAGTAGACAATCTACACATTTGCCTTTTGCCCTGGTAACTTTCGTACACCTTGTAGGCATACTAGCAATGATTTTTCGAACTTCTTTGACTTTGATTTTTCCCCACCCATCTTGGACAGTCTGCTCAAATTCTTGATAAGAATGCAGATCTTTCATTGCTTTATTAATTGCTATACTCAATATTCGCCAAACCTCTTTTATTGGGTTTAAATCCGGAAATTGAGGTGGCCACTCCATAACATCAATACCCTGTTCAATAAAGTAAGTTTTAACAGTCTTAGCAGTATGTTATCGAGCACCATCCTGCTGGAATATAGTGTGTAGAGGTGGGCCTTTATAGTAGGGTATCGTGTAGTTCTTCAAGACAGCCTTGTAAGTTTCAGCGTTCATTGTTTTTTTATGAGGTAGAATATATATCGGTCCGACGCCCTGACCCGATATAGCACCCCAGTAGCCAACATAAGTAGCATTTTGAGAATGCGTGAAGTGTACCTTTCTTATATCATATTCTTCACCAGATCGACGCCAAACAAGATCCTTTCCTGTGGTTGATCCTAAACGCTGACCGGATTCATCGGACCACAGCACTCGATACCAAACTTCGGCCATTCAGTTGGCGTGCTCCTTAGCCCATGCAAGACGTTCTGTGATATGCTCTTGCTTCAGAAGTGAAATACCTTTGCTGGGATGAAGGCCAATCCCGGCCTCATGTAATACCCGGTCAACTGTGCTCTTGCAAACTGGCCGAACACCAGTACCAAAGTCGGCTAATTGTTGAAGAGTGTCACAACAATTTTTCAGGCAATTTCTAATCATATGTGATTTTTCTCTTCTAGTCAATCCATTGCTTTTTCCCCTTTGAGATGGAGCTTTGGTAATGAGTCCTTGATCAGATATGTGTCTCTTAATGAGGTCCCTCACCGATGATATGGGTATGCCCCAAATACGAGAAATTTCGGAATAGTTTTTACCCACTTTCCATAAAGCTAAAAGAGGCGTGATCTCTTCAGGTTTGTATTCGCGCCTCTTTATTGAAGAAGATATTGATTGTACAGTCAGTAATACGTTTGATGGTGTTCTACATGATCATCAAGTTTAGGGGAAATTTTGGAGTGGTTAATTTCAACTAAAATTCACGGATACATGTCAGATGATATTGTACTATCAGATCTGTTTTCCAAGAAGATATAACCTAAGGTCTACATCTCTCTCAAGCCAAATTAGAGACTTCTGAATAATGCTATTATTATACAGCTTTTTTTTCTTTTCTCTATGATCATACTGAGATTTGGAGATTTCAATTAGCATCAAAAGTATGAGTTCATTTCTCATATACCTTCAAAAATATTTGTATTTTTTTCTATTCTAAAATCTCATCATGACTTAATACAATAAATTTTAATGGTAATTACACTGTACAATACGACCAAATTTGCACAACAATATAACGTGTTTACTACTGTAATGATAGAAAAATATCTTCATTGTAAGATAACCAATATTTATGTTCAAACATCAGCGGATAGAAATTGTTACAGCCAGGTTTAATATGAATTTGAAGGTTGTAGAATACCTATAGTAAAACTAGCAAAATAATTTGCAAAGACTTGGAGACTGAACAAAATTTTGGTGTTTATCTCCAGTATATATCTTTGGATATATCTTTGTAATCTTTATTATGACACAAAGTTGATGGATTCACACAGGCTTTGTATATATTGCAACTACTAGATACACGCCACTATTTCAATATTTGTTGAAAGCTTTTTGTATATTCCACTCGGTAATTATTGAGTTATACACCTCATGTTGAATATATATGATTTCTACAGTTAGTTTTATTGTTACCTTTGGCACCTACTAGCACACAAATTCTTGGACATGGAGCATTTTGTCAAAAACAAGAAAGTTACATGGCTATTTGGCCTTTTAGAAACCATCCGTTTATATGTCAATAGTTACGAAGCATGAATTTCAATTTACAGACTTGAGATGTTACATGTTGAGCTCCATAATATTATAAAGTTATCACTTCTTGTAAAAACCAAGTGGCGGATTTTCTATTAAGAGAAAAAGTTTAGATAGATTAGTATATGAAATGTGGTATGATTGCAGATATCTGCTCAGTATTGATAGTAATCAAATTGTTTTGACCAATACAGAGTTTCAGTAAAGAATATTTCTGATTGTTCTCAAGTACTTTTCGGGTATACTACCCAAGATAGTTTTCAGCTCGATTGTCCCTATATATATTATGTCGGCTACTCTTTTTGTTTGGCAACTTATATCTACTGTAAGCTCAATACATTTCTTGCCTTTTAAGATTATTGACATATCATCCGGATAGTTAATAAGTGTACAATAGAGTACACAACACTCGGAACCTTCTCTTTCTGGCTGCCACTTTTTGCAAGAAAAATCAAGTCAACATAAACCCCCAAACAAGTTATAAACGATATAATACAAACACTCAAAAAAATAACCAGAAGTCTATTAACCAAATTTATGTTTTTGTCGCCGTCGAGGCTCAGTGTAGGGTTTGAGCCACATTTGAAAAAAGTGCGGGGTATGGTTTCCCAACGGAACTTAAGCAGTCGTGTGACCCCAGCCCGGGCTTGTTAATTATGATGATAAAAATTTTTTTGTTGTTAAGACTTGAATAGCACATTTTATTGATTTTTTGTCAATCGTCTATGAATTCACTCAGAGGGAAAAAGAAGTCTCTTTGCAGGGTCTAGATCGTTAGATTGATTAGGAATCATGGACACAAAATTGTTAATACTAGTAATGACGATAAAAGCTTTAAGGAAAATTTAATCTGCTTTTTATGACTTGAAAAGCTACAAAAAATAAATCCAAATCTAGTGTAGGACATTAGCACAATTTCTTGAATTGAAATTTTTTGACAAAATAACTAAAGTCATTGAAAAGTCCGGATTCAAGGAAATCGACAACTATGCTAGGAAGAAGCTTTTCTGTTTGAACTAAAAGCCGGTATTGATACTTATGGTAAAGAATAGTTTCAAAATACGGCATACAATGGTATTTATGTTGTGATGGTGCTTAGCTTTTATCAGATGGAAAAAAATATACTGGTACATCAACTGTTGGTATGTCTGTCCTTCATTTTTTTTATGTGAAAGTGTATGGTGAATCTTGTTATGTAGATAACAGCTTTTCATACAAGATGGTTTTCTTATATTTCAGACTGATTCATGGAACCAGCTTTAACACCACAGACTATATAAATCTGATGAATTAGCACTTTTGAATTTTCTGAGAGACATTTTTGATATCAAATATCTAACCATCTTTACATTCTAAAGATAAATTTTGTGTAAGAATAGTTATTTTATGGGTTCTTTTAGAGACACCGAAATACTTGAGGATTTACCTGGATTTGAATAAGCTACAAGACAGTAACATGTGAATAGCCAGCCTGCAAATATTAAAAACGGTTATGTAAAATCTTGGTTTATTTTTCAAATTATGAGATTCACAAAACAATTGGGTACTTCTTTTCTTCTCTATTCTGGTACAATGTTGGTCAAGAAATAACCCCTCAAGTTTGTAATACCATAATGAACCATTTCAAAGTACTTGGAGTGAAATTCAATCTAGTAACTATGAACTCAAACTCACAGACTTTTTCAGGTATATTACTGTATATTCCATGGCAAAATCTTTCAACACAAGAGGAGTAATAATAGTAAAACAAAATGGTGGATTGCAATTGTAAACTCAAATGATATTTCAAGATTTGTCAAACAACAATCACGATTAATTGATCGATTATCTACTCAATCGTTATTTAATCCAAGTATCTTGTACAGTACGCTTGAAAAAATTAATTCATTCATACCAAAGAGTTTGTAAGCACAAAGGTTGTTACTATACAGGAAATTCTCATTAAAGTAATAGAATTAATAATGATACAGAATTGTTGAAGTAACTTCTAGGCTCATGATATAGCTAGCACACATATCCTGTGAAAGATCGTCTTACTTTGAGCAAAAATCATTTCTGCGATTTTCACGGTCTTATACTGTTGAATCTAGTTGCGTGTAGATCAACTTCTGTTTAAAGAGATTACAAGGCACTACATAAAGACTTCAACGAGCTTGTGTAGAGTACAGGTAATAGTTGAGGTGTTTCTTAGCTGCATATTGCCTGTTTTTTTCTTCTTCATTGAAATGTACTCAATTTCTTTTGAGGGATATAGATGCTTTTGCATCGCAAGTTATCATGTTATATAGCGGTTTTTATAAGGCATACTTTCTCTTGCGTTCAGGGTTTTCTTTTAGTGATAGTTCAGCCGTCAAAGAGTTTGTAGCTTTTTTTATATATTGAAGTGGATTGTGATCTCAATATTTGTGATAGGAAAGCAGAATTTACCATAAGTCAATTAACAGTATTACCGGATATTAACCACAGCAAAGAAATATAAAACTGAACCCAACAAACTTGATAAAACTAATATTTTACGTTAAAATTGTGTACATCATTTCCAAAACCACAATTTTCATCATGACTACAATCACCTTTACAATCCGTATGCCATTTTACTTGAGTGCATACCTTTTGTACACGTACTTTTCCGATCGTAAATAATTTTACTATCTTTACTGGCATAAGTTCACCACAATAATCAAAAACTATCTGTACGTTTAGCGCTATTTCAAGTTCAAATTACACTGTAATTTGCTTGGAGAGTTGGGTACAGATGCGATAAAATGTACATTATTCTACGTCTACCGTTAACTTTCATCTGTGACTTTTTTATTTCAGAATGATGATTCTCGTAATGCTCATAAACTTGATGATATTGATGAACAAACAACGATTATGTGTTTTTCAAGCACTTTTCTGGTGTTTTTTGACCTGTTACTATTAATACCTGTAGTATCATAGACAATTCTTGTGCGCCAATGTTGAAATAACTGCCATAGTAAAATAAGAAAAGGTATAATTGTAGTACTCTGATCTCTTATTATAAAAGTTTGTACCTCTAAAAGCCTTTACAGAGCAGACAAATATGTTCCTTCAAGTTCTTTGTGCAGAGGACAAATATGGCGTCTGTTAATTATCAAAAAATTCGCAATCTATACTCTCTGCGCAAGCTTCGATGGCTTGAGCGAGTATTCACTACAAAGTTTAAAAGTTTATAGTAAATTTACGAGAAACAATATATATAAACTGCAGTTTGGTAATACAAAACAGTTGCAGAATTTAACCAATTACTACTGTAATTAGTGAGTTTGATTCTTTTACTTTTTCCATTACCTGTAATCAGCTAACTGAATTATATATAAACCAAACACTAAGCTCTACATTTTAACTACATCACAAACACATCGACCGTGTTATCTCTATACTTTTTCATTTTGATTCACTTCATGGCCTCTAAACTGTCAAGCTGGCAAATTATTTGTATATAGCATGGATAATTGTGTTGTAATCACTTTATTTAGTATGCCATTTTCCAACAAACAGATGAGCTATAATGACGTTATCATTATTGTGCAATCGGTATATTGTTCCACATCCAATAATTTACAAAATTCCTATTCATTCATTCATAATCACAATTTCTATACCTACAACTAAAATACAAATGATGTTACAAACAATGAAAATAACAAGTAGTCATTACTAAATTACCACAGGGTTTTCACAAACTTGAAAAAAATTATACTTGAATAAATAACTGGTACTATCAATTACAAAATACTAGAACTAGTTTTGCTTCTAATGTGAAACTTGTTGATTGACTTAACCATTTATTTATAGTCCATTTGTTGCCTTAATGCTAAACATTTCATAAATAATGGTACCAAAAACGAAAAACTTAAGATTCTTACATGCTCTAATATCATTCATTCATTCATTCATAATCAGTTTATTGTCCTATGTCAAATAACTTATAAAAAATTTAAACTAATAAATAAAATACAAATAATGTTAATAACAATGAAGAAGACATGTAAATGTGGTTCAGTACTAAAACCGAACAATCTGCGTTGCGACGAGGCTCACAATCTCGTGCGTTACTGTTGTATGAATACTTTTGTGTTTTGATGCTGCCAATTCTGCATGAAATAAATTCTAAGTGTAAAGGGAAACCTGCTTTCACTTAAGTGATTTTAATGTCACATTTAATAACGAGGAAATCTTTACAGCAAACACTCAGGGCCCTGAAGACCACAGAGTTTATCGCCAAGTTAAAATAGCCTGGTTGGAGGATAAGAACTCAATAACGGCTTCAATCCCTTTGCTTTTTCAAACGTTTAATAGCTTTAGAATGATGTGTCCACAAAAACAGTCATAGTGGATATTTCTACAATATTTCAAAAGGAGGAAGCTACGAAATTGTATTGCGAGCCATTTTACATCAGCCGCTGTTGTTTTGGGTTGATATTTCAAATTACCCATTGATATCTTTATTTGTATGGTATTCTTTGTTTATTTATTTCAGCTATTGATACTACCACAAAATTTTTTTAACAACATATGACTTCGTGGCCAAGCTGGTTAAGGCGTGCGACTGTTAATCGCAAGATCGTGAGTTCAATCCTCACCGAGGTCGTTCTTTTTGATCTAATTTTTTTTACGAAAACCTCCAATAGTTAAACAACAAGATTTCACTAACTATCTTTTTAGTATTGACGCAAATAATACATGGTTTGTGTCATTTTTCATGTCTTTAGTCGGAGAGCAAAGCACCACCATGGTTTAGCTGTCGGTTTTTTGTTAGCGGCTATAAGGTAAGCCCGTAAACATGAGACTTAAAGCTTAAAACAATATTAAAGCAAAGCCCTGAAAGGTCTGTGTCATATATTTGTCAAAGTACTTTTCATATACAGTACACCATGCTCACATGCCAAGCGTAATTTGATATTTTGGGAACCAGCAGACTCCGACTTTTGTCCGGAAATTCAAAGTCACAGCAAGTGATGACATCGAAATTTCAAGGCGAAACCAGATGAACAACCCTCAAAATAAAGCCAAAGAAAGGGAAAAGTGCTGAAAAATCTAGATACCATTGTGTGGGGTTGAAATATTAGAGATTTTGGTATAACTTTGTTCTCTTCATGAAAAATATAATCGGAAAAAAATTCTTTTCTCTTTGATAACCTTCGTTTTATTGCTTCGTCTTGCAAAGAAACCTTTTGCTCTTGGGAATCTAGCGGTAGCCTCTCTAAAAAGGTACTATTCTATGACGCTTTTGGGATCTTATAGTACGAATTTTCAACCTTCATTTGCACTTATTTCAGATCTACCCAACTCACAATGAACTTGCCTGGTAAATCAGTGGCGGAAATAGGTGATGAGTTAGATTCTGCTTCGACATTAATCTCGATTTCGAATTCAGGCTCAGAATCTACAAAAAAACCGAAACAAAAAAAGGACCCGTCGAAAAAAAGCACAACTGTAGCTTGTCTATCATGTCGCCAAAAGAAAGTCAAATGTTCAGGATCACGGCCGGCTTGCTCGACTTGTTTACGAATGAATGTCGAGTGTCAATACCCAGTTCTGAGGAACCGAGGATCGCGTTTCGGTTATCTAGAAATGATGAAACGCCGAATGCTACATATGGAAAGATACATCGGAGGTTCGCATAGTTCAATGCAATTGAAAAATCCCGAAACAGCGCGTCAACGGCAAACACCTGTGGAAGCGATGAGAAATATATCCATGCCAACGTCAACGATGAAAGCGTCTCAAAAATTGCAACATTCCGTCGAGCTACCGCCACAGGATCTTGTCCTCCATCTCGTTGATCTATATTTCCGTCATATACATGGCCAAACTTATAATTTTTTACACAAGCCGACCTTCATCCCTAGGCTTAAAAAAGGTGAAGTCAATCCGACACTCGTTTTAGCATTGTGTGCGTTAACTGCAAGATATTCAAAACATCCCTTAATAACTTCGCAAAATCTAGTCCCTTATGAAGCCGGAGAAAAGTATATCACTGCTGCTAGAAACTCGATTATTGAAGAACTCGATGAGCCTAATCTAGAGACAGTTCAAGCCGGCATTATTATAGTGCAACATGATTTTTTTCGAAATAGGGGTAAGAAATCTATGATTTACGTGTCTATCGTTCTCAGAATGGCAGCGACAATGGAGTTACAACTCGAGCCACCTTTAACGATGGAATTTTATGAAAGGGAATGTCGAAGGCGTACATATTGGTCCTTAATGATGATGGATCGACTGGCTCATGCCGGTCCCTTGTGGACGTGTCAAAACAGAGCAGACAATCTAAAACTTCAGTTACCTTGCAGCGAGTACAATTACGAAAACAATATACCTGTAGTCGTTGAATCTTTAAACGATCAGCTTCCTCTACTAAAATCTGAAAAGGGAATATTTGCATATATCGTCATGGCTATTCTTATATGGTATGACATTAACAAATATGCTTTAGATGGTTATAAAAATGAATCTATACCTCCATGGAAGGAGGGATCGCAGTACAGAGAGTTAGAGCTACGTCTTCACAATCTTTTTGCGTCAATACCTCGCGAATTTCAATACTCTAAAGAAAACTTATATGCCCTGAATACGTCCAATCAAGCCACTTCGTTGGTACACTTGCATAGTGAACTTCTAGTGTCTGTGTGTAACTTGGGAAGAACAATATACCCATACAATCCAGACAGATTTGCAGAATCTCCGCCAAAAGAATTTATAGACAGATGTGCAGTCAATATCCAAGCGTCAGCAAATTCATTAACTACCATCTTGTGTGACGCAAAAGATTTGGATGAAATTCATCTTGCTCCTTATATTGCTTTTTGCACATTTTCTATGACTTCTGTCCATATAGCCAACTGTTTCTCTAGTGATCCAGGGGTGGCTGAAAGAGGAAACGAAAACTTGTCCATAAACCTGTCAGTCTTAACAAAAATGAAAGACTACTGGTACACTGTTGGAATTCTATGCGTTATTCTGAAAGACCGATTCAACGAATGTGCCCGATCGCAACACGTTGATCTTAACAATTTTGAAAAAATTGAGTATGAACCAGAAGATATGCTCCAGAAAGTAAAATCAGAAAGACCAAAAACAACCACAGTATTACCAGATTTGTCCGGACAGTGGTTTGACTCAATTGAACTCACAGATTTCACTGGATTTGCAAGTATCAACGATCTGAATAACCCGGAGTATTGGTTTGAAACCGAGTTAAAAGTTCAAATGGAGGAAAACAACAAGAGGCAAAACGTTAATCTGCTTGATGAAAAGAATTTTACTGGAGGGGCTGCTATCGGAGATACAGCAGATAAAAGACTATTCCAACAATCTATGCTCCATCGGCCATTTTCGCAAAATGGTCAGTAACAGCCGTTCCAAGGCATTTCTATAAAAGATATTCACGTAGAAAAACCTTGGACTATTAATCGTCATGTTTGAAAGAACAAAAATTCATAGACCAAGACAAACAATTAACTATTCACAACGAAGCTGACAATTAACCAGTGTATATACTCTTTTATATATATTGTGCTGTTTAAATGATAATGAAGTATTTATCACCAAACAAACAAGCTTTTTTTTCTGGAGACTCCAGTTTGTTCCCTTTCTTTCGACCTACGAAAGATTTACGAAATTAACTGAATATTCAATATAAGTCTTTATTCCTTACAGCCTCTGATATTATTTTAGCAAAGAGGTACATGGCATTATATGGAAATCTTGGAGCTATCAATGGCTGAATACTACTACAGTGATTGTAAGTCCATCTTTCATAATACTGTATTATCAACATACTATAGCGGTACTTGTTTGTCATGAGATTTTACGATTGTACTTTTCTAAAATTTAATACAACCAGAGCGTTTAACAGTCAGATATATCTGTAGAACTTTTGTTAAACTACTTAAATCTGCTCATCAAGTATATACCGGTAGAAGCTGGTTGCTTGATCAAGATGTTGTATAAGTCTATACTCGCATTACACATAAATTCAAGGTGCCCATTTTTTTTTTGGTTTTGGAATTTCATCCAGGAACAAAAGTAAAGTTGTCTGCAATTACACTAATTTATACCAAGTTCCTTAGCTATGTAAAGACTACCACAAAACATATTCTTTTCCATAAGAGATGTAAAATTTCCGATTATATACTTGATTGGCACCTTAGCCCGGAATACACAGACATGAAGTCATAGCTTGAAGTGCACGATACTTCTAGATCAATCGCCCGTGGCCAGATAAAGGTTAGGGTCTTAACCCCCGCGCATAAAACCGCGCTGTTTGGCACTCCATTAGATACTTTGTAACTCCATAAAAACTTGTTTCAAATCAATAAATTACTTTTCGCTATGTCAAATTTCGAACCACTGCCCATATGGATTGACTGTGATCCAGGCCATGATGATATGATGGGCCTGATAATGGCTGATAACTTACCAAAGTTATTCAAGCTTTTAGGTATCTCTACTGTTTTTGGAAATTCCACTATTCAAAATGTATCTACAAATGCATTAAAAATTAAGGAAGTTTTTAAGATTGAGCCTGAGGTGAAGATCTATCAAGGCGCTATTGAACCTCTTGCGGGAAAGAAGAAAAATGAAGATCTGACAGCTCCTGATATCCACGGAATCACTGGTTTAGAAGGTAGCGACTACCTTACCTCTTACGAATTGAAAGGAGAAGCTAAAATTGAGGAAGAATCGGCTGTCGATGCCATATACAAGGTGATTATGGAAAACAAAAACACTATCAACCTCATTTTCACAGGATGCCTTACAAATCTTGGTGAACTAATTATTAAATACCCTGATTCACTCAAATACATAAAGAAAATTGGTATCATGGGTGGTGCTTTTGATGGTCTCGGAAACTGGACTCCCTATGCAGAGTTCAATATTTTTATTGACTCAAAAGCTGCAAAATTGGCCTTAGAGCATCCAGAGCTGCAAGGGAAGTTGAATTTTGTACCTATAAATCTTACTCATGAATTGATTGCCACTGAAGCAGTACTTGAACGAGTTATTCGATCTACAACGGCTTCGGAACAGTCTAAATTACATAGAAAAATTCTTTACGATCTCTTTAAGTTTTTTGGACAAACATATCGCGACAAATTTGACTTCAAAACGGGACCCCCAGTTCATGATCCTGCTGCTTTAGTGTCATTATTATATGGAACACAAGCTGGTGAAAAATTACAATTTGTCGTCAAAAAAGGAAAAGTAACTGTGACGGAAGATCACGATAGTCCCAGAAATGGTGAGACTACTCTGAAAGAAGGAGATGAAGGCGTGAATGTGTTTTACAACCTCAATGTCAATGAGTTCTGGGAGATGTTTTATGAAGCTTTAGAAAATCTAGACAAAAAGTTATAATTAATTGTAAAACTTGAATGTAAAGAGACTATTTTTTGCATAATCAAATGTTATCCAACTGCATCAGAGAGACCATCCCGTAACTCACAGCTCCTTTCGTGAGTCTGTCAGAGTATTCATAAGAGCATAAAGTATAGGATTCTCAGTAGCGCTAAAACAAATGCGACAAATCATATTTTGTTATTATTAAGCTATTTTGAGTTACATTACAGTGATGATTACATTGAAAGGTAGCTGTTTACTCGTCAGTGATGTAAAATCGGACTTGTAGAGTATTTGGAAGGAAACTATTAATCAAAATGGTTTAACCATAGTTACTCTTCTGAAACGATCTCAATATCTGTATCTGACTTTGGTACCTTTGGGAGTTCAAAAACAAGGCTTAACACGTTTTCTAGTTATAGTTTTTGGCTGTAGTGGCTACCTGAAAAAAGTAACAAGTAAAAAATGACAGAAGTCCCAACCACCAAATTTGATGAACTTGTGCAACCTTTATTTTTTTTACTTTTTTCAGACACCACTTCTAAAAATCAAGCACCAGCTCTACCTGGAGAAGAACTAACAACACATTTCACGGGTCTCGGTAAAGATCAGAACATGGATGAAGACACTAATTTGGATCTTTCCCTTCCTTCGTTGGATCTAGAACCTTTGACTCTGCCAGATTTAGACACGCCGAAAGAAAAGCGAATTTCAGCATATGCGCGCTTGGACTTTGAGACTTTCACATTTTACTTGCAAACTCTTCAAATTACCATTGGAAGAAAGGCAACGCACGAAAACAATATCGATATAGATCTGGGAGATGAGAACAAGTCGATATCGAGGAAACATGCGAAAATATTCTACAACTTCGGAACTCAGCGATTCGAAATCAATATTATTGGAAGGAATGGGGCATTTATCAATGACAAATTTATTGAAAACAATTCGACCGTGCAGCTGAAGAATAAAACAAAAATCCAGATTGCCAACATATTTTTCACATTCGCACTACCAAGCGAAGAGATTCCTCAGGAATACAAGGTCAAGCCGATATGTAGTTACACGAACCTGATTCTGGCCGCAATGAAATATCACGGGAAAAAAGGTGTTTCACTGAGTGAAATTTATTCGACCATACAAACGCTATACCCATACTACAAGTATTGTCCCAGCGGATGGCAGAATTCGGTCAGGCACAATTTGAGTTCTTCAAAATTATTCAAGAAAGTTAAGAAGGAAGGTAAGGGGTGGTTATGGGGTATTGATGAAGAGCAGGAACAGAACTCTCAGAAAAAGAACAGCCCTGAAATCATACAGCAAAATCAGCTACCACTTTCGTTGCAGTTACCGACGGCGCCGTTATCGACAGCAGATATAACCGAAGCAGCTACCTCAATAATGCCAGTTCAAGTGCCAATCCCTGTAACAGAAACTACGAAACCTGCAATATCTCAGAGCCCCTCAGTTACCAACACACCGACTGTTAAACCAATCCCTAATATCAGCTTAGAAAACAACATTATACAAACGAGGTTGGATATAGAGTTCAAGAAAGAAGACCCAAGACCATCAGCACAACCTGCCAGGAAACCAAAACCGTCAACACCTCCAAAAAGTACCACTCCCCAGCCTATGACCCTACCGTCAACTACAGCATCAATAGCATCTACAAACTCCACTACTCCACAAAATGTCACAAAGCCACCGACATATTCTATTCCGGTTTCTGCTCAAGCTTCTACAAACGCGAAAAAACCAGACGATCCAATAATAGACGAAATTTTCAAATTAATAGAAGACAAAATTAATAAAGGCATCGACATTCAACTTGTCAAAAATGCATTATCGATGGCGATATCTCAACTGAAAGTCAGTAAACAAAATGTTCTAAACTTGCTAAAGTCGAAAAAGACTCAGGGCGCATTGATCTCTACATTGACTGCTATTATTAATAAAAAACTATCGCCCGGTAGTAACAACACTAATCACACAAAACCAGCACCACAAAACCAAGCACCTCAGGCAAACAAACCTGTCCATGCACCACCGCTCAACCAAAAAATAAATATTCCTATAGCCATATCTTCACCATCAAGTCTCAACGGTCTTTCGCCCCATCTTTCAAATTTCATCAACAACATTCCTATAATCCCTGTCACAGATTCTATCAAATCCTCGAGCTCCTCTAATGTAACGCCATTATCGACCTTTTCCATATCGCAGAAACAGCTTGCTACGCAGAAACAGCTGCAACAATCAGTAAGCGCACCGGTAAAACGGGAGAACTCTGCGTCTGGTTCAAGTAGTACCACGAGACAAAATACACCTGTTGAAAAGAAAGAGTCTAGTATGAGTCCACATCTGAAGTCCGAAAGCAAAATGAAAGACAGCCCTCCACCAGCGGCAATTAAAACTTTCCCGGCGTCGGCGTCAAAATCCAGTACACCTAGAGCTCCTTCTGTAGAGGCGTCTGCACCCAGTTCAGCTCCTGCCTCCTCCACAGCAAAAACACCATCACCAGCACCTGGTCCTATCCGCACGCCACTCCCTTCAACGACTTCTGGTTCCACCCCATCAATAACAACCTCAGCAGCGCCCGTAAAACGACCCACTTCATCGTCACCACCAATCCCCATTCCCGTCTCATCCAGCTCGAAGCCACCCTCGGTCAAGCCACCTATTCCAGCAGGAGTTGATAAAGGCAGCGAAAAACCGACAGCCGAATCCAAGCGAAAGATGATTATTGACATGCTGGACAAGGTATCTAAAATCAGTAACCCCAATCCTAGCATTAAAGCAGCTCTTGTGCAACTTCAATCGCATGCTCGGCAACTTGGAATAACAATCCCCGATTCCATAAAGAAGTTTTTAGACGATAAGCCTCAGCAATCAGCTCCTTCTACGCCAAATAGTAACGGGAAGCGTGAGCCTGAATCTCAGTCTGTTTCCAACACGCCTACGACTACTGCAACGAAACCTCAGACCCTAGAACCACCCACAAAAATCCAGAAAACTAACTGATAAATTATTTATTTTCATCATTGTATGTATATATAAAAAAGAATAATGATTGCAAGACTTGATTTTAAAATTTTGAATCCTCTCTAAAACAAACCCATTGATTTCATTAAAACTTCATCTTGACGTTATTGAAAGATTTTTCCTTTTCTTTAGCAGCCCAGAATTCAGTATTGACATCGTAATTTCCGTGATAAATCCAACCATTTTCGGTGACATGATATAAGTTGATACTACCACCGGAGTAAGCATCTCTGTGAGTAGCGGCTAAGATACTACGTTTACCCAACTCTAACGCCTCTTCGACAGATAGATCGTAGTGGTAACGAGAGTCGAGAACACCGTAAGCAAAGGTTTGACCAGATCCGACACAGAATAAATCACCCTTGAGTCGAGTTCCGTCAGAATCAACGTAATAAATAGTAGGGCCTTCTCGCTTAGTGTATCCGCAAATCATAGTACCCATCGACAATCCCATTCCCTTGTATTCATAAGTCAACTAAGTTTTGAAATACTTTGTTAGTTTCGAAAGATGTCAAAATTCCAGATCGGCTTTGGATACTTACGTTAGCCAATATTTTCGAAGCAGCTGCGACGCTGATTCTTTTCTTTTCCCTCAATTCATGTAGTCTACATTGCGATCCCAACCAGGTTTCCCAAAACTGACAGTCGGCGGCACCACCGGCCATGGTACCTAATAGAAATGGGTTAATCTCAATGACCTTTTTGACGGTCTGAGAAGCAATCCAATTGCCGGCTGTAGCTCTTGAATCAACCGCCACCACGATTCCGCCTTGGAATCTGAAGGCCAAGGTAGTCGTACCGTGGGCAATTTTGATTTTAGCATCAGGATTAGCGAAGTCATCGGTATGGGCGCGCAGGAACGCTGAAGGCTGTCGGAGCGTTAGTCAATTGCAAAGCACATGAAACTGGAATCACATAGAAAGGATACACATACCTGTGAGATAGGAGGAAGACTTAGGGATGGGGCACCTGTTAGCGCAAAGTCATCTTCAAATTCAGCTTCACGTTCAAGTGTATTTTGGTGTGAGTATTTATCGGAAATTGACTGCATTGTGAATGTGAATTAGAGGGAGGATGGCGTTAGCGAAGAAGGTGTTGTCAGGTAGTAGCTAAAAAAGGATCTGGTGGGAAAGTGAGAAAACAAGTTCACCAACATGTATTCACGTGATGTAAAGTTTAGTGTTATACCTAATTGGGTATTTCCTGTTTGGAATGCGCTAAGGTACAGTTTCTAATTCTTGTATCTCGGATAAAGCACAGAAATGTTCCATGATCGTAAATTGAACTACTAATGTGTTTTCAGATGAATGTTTTTGTATTTGAAATTGTTGTCATAAACAAGTATGTTGCTTCTTCTACTCTAAACTTCAAAGACAAGCTTACTAAACTCACTGATAGAAAATTTTGAAGAAACCCAGTAAGTTCTGTCAGTATAGAGCATTAAAAACCTTAGGCTATTGGCTATTCTTGTACTACTTAAGCTACATATTTACACCGTCGGTGGTATATTGGGAATACAAACATTCAATATTCATCTCAACTAAGCTAGAGATATTGTGAATGTTATAGAGCTAGGAACTTCATTGTTAAATATATAGGCCAGGTGTAGTCCTAGCCAAAACCTTTTATCTTACTTATTTCGCTATCCAGACCAAAATTAACGAGTAAAATGCTATAATCCATCGTAGTAATCTATTTGGTCCGATGAACACCTTATATATAAAATAATGGCTAGGTTCAGCAGCTACTGATCCCGGCTTCTATATTTTTTAAGGAGCCTTTCTAAAAGAAGTATTTTGAAGCTTATCTTCTCAGTTTTTAGGCAATTGACGTAAAACCTGTTGCGGAAATGAGGAGCATTATGTTGAATATACAATTGGTAAGTGAACAAGCATCGGCAAAATTTAATATACTCCAGTAAACTCAATTGCACAGACTATGTGACTTGATAATAACGGAATTACAGATTACAGATTACATCGAACCTTTAACTTTTTGATAAAGATGTTACTTGACTGAGAATCCACAACAGCAACCACACTTCCAGCCACAAGTTCAAACTGAGTTTATCAAAGCCAGCTACAAAAAGTTTATCCAGCTTCCCTTTAAACCTTCTTTAAACTCTCCGTGTGGGCATGTGTTACTTTTGTTTATTACGCGTAGTGGCTGCTGTTCGTGTGACTCGGACGGAACCTTTTCGACGTGTTGCATATGTTGGGTCTTGGAACTCATCTCACAGATTGTTCTTCGTAAAGATGGATGTAACGAGATATTGTGTGCAAGAGATAAAAGCCATCAATTATGTCAAGTTCTTCTTTATTTGTAATATATATATGAGTAAATAGTGTCGATATTATCGCAAATTTTACTAAATACAGGTTGATAATATCTATTGTGTTGTTCAGTTGGATGTTAGATGTAATCTGTAGCTGGTGAGACATTAGTGGTAGCTCCATAAACTTTCCAAACTGAGTTCATAGACTAGCTCAGATCTACTTAATTTCAATAAATAACGACTCAAAATTTACTAACATGAGAAAGCGTAGACTTACTAACATATTAGAAATACCAAGATTGATCTTAGATTCAAAAAAAGTGATGTAAACCAATTGCTATGGAATTGCGATATATGAGGCATTGAATATAAATGTAGCCATGAAGGAAGCTCACCAAAGTGCTTAAGCATCTACACTTTGTGGGCTTGTTTCAGATTGATTTCTGAAATTTCGCACACAGTTAAAGTTAGATGGTATGCGAATTAAGCAAAAAAGGTTAATCGACTGAAAAGTATCAATGAAAAGTCTGTTCTAGGATCTGACAGTCTTTTTTTAGATCGTCTAAAAGCATAGTTGATATATAACAACAATATCACTGAACTGTTGAGATTTGCGATATGGAAACAATTGTTTGACAACAACCAGATCAAAAGACCCTATTTTCCGAGTGAGAGATAAGCTTTAATTATCACATGATATAGCATTTAGAGTACAAGCTAAGTTTCGCGGGTAGTTTCTTTTTTCATACCAGCCAAATTTTAAATTTTTCTGCTCTCTCCTTATTTTTCCCTTTTTCTTTACTGTCCTCCAGCCATTTCTTTAATTTTTTAATTTTTGTTCAGGAAAGAAACCATCCACTTTGTCATTATACGAAAATCATCCGAAACTTATAACGGCACGACTTGTCAACCCAACTCTCTCTTTAAATACAACTATATCAACAACCTAAAATCCTTCGGGTTTGTCGGTTTTATCCTTTTTATTCTTTTAGCCTGCTTGTTTTTATTTGTTAGTCGCTAAAAACAAACCAGTGCATTTACAAATCTATTCATTCCCCCCCTTTTTTTTTTGGCAGCACACACCAAATACGAAACATTCACACAAAAACGTTATAAACATCAACATCACCAGAAACAACACAAAAAATGTCAGAGTCAATAACAAGTTCGGGCCCACTGAATCGTCTTCCAACACTGCACGAGGTCCTCTCGCTCAAAACACAATCACCAGTCGACTTATGGGAATTTTACGTTTTTCTCAGACAGGAATATAAAGGTATCGAGTACCTGGACTTTTATCTGGCGGTCGTCAAGCACATTTCGCTTTGCAAACAATATATTCAATCACAAATAACACTCACGACGGGCTTAGAAGAAGAGGAACTTTGGGAGGTGGAAGGCGACGTGCATCGCATGTCCGCTTATCTTCGCGAAACTCACGATCCTTCACTTCTGAAATCAGAAAAACTGGAGCCCGCGCCCAAAGAGGTCGTAACTCGAAATGACATCAAGCAACACGTTCACAACATTCTTGTCACGTACTTTATACCCGCAGCCGAGCATGAGATTCTTCTACCGACAAGAATCACGACAAGTATACGCCATGCTATTGAGGTTGAAGGCAGATACGACCCAGAAGTATTTCTGGAAGCGCGCGAGTATGTATTTGAGGCTCTACAAAACGAAGCTTTTCGGTCATTTCTTGGAGCTCGCGCGCTGGCGAACCTGTCATCTCTAGGATCGATTCTACGGCTTTGCATAGGGTTGTTTGCAATATTTGGAGGATTCTGGTTAGCATTTACATTTATATTTTTGAATTGGACGCCAAAGGCCACTAGAGCATGGATAATTCTACCGTTCACGATCGCGGTGTATGGACTGGTTTCGGGTGTATATAACTTGGACCCGATACTGGGACTGATAGGATACAGCGAAGCGTCAGGGAGTGGGCTGGTGAAAGTGAATGAACCATATGTGAGGAAGTTGTTAATCCGACGAAGCCTTTACTTGTTTGTGATTATAATTGTCATAACGGCGGCGCTCTGTCTAATCTTTGGACTGGTACCTGGAAGAAGATTATAATAAATTATATTGAGCATGCCATTTGGGGGGTTTCTTTTTTATCCAAAAAAAGTTTTCATTTTTTTCCATCATTCAAAATTTTTTCAGGGATAATTTTTGATGTTACAATTAGATAGATACATAAATTTACTATAAACATACATTTACATCATTATTATCATCTCTTTTGCAAATCGTGAATACGCGAAACCATAGATATTTGAGAAAAAAACTTATTATACCGGGTACTGAGATTGGTGTCTCTTAGTGTATTCTGTCAAAAAAGAATAATATAATTGAAAACAAAAAGCTGTAAACATTAATGAGTAGAAAAAGGTCTAATTTCCTCTTATTTTTCTTGGGGGAGACGTTTGACGTTAAAAAATAAAAATAATAAAAAAAAGGTACGAATGTTTCATGTTTTTTTTATTGCAGGCCTCTTTACCCTTCATTCTTTTTGCTGCGTAGCTGATGTATTACATGATTAAATCTATCCTGCATTTTAAATGCCTAATAATTTTATTTCCTCAAAACTTGGATGGATTGTTTTTGGGTTTATGTGAAAGTATTGGGTTGGTTGGACAGGCTGGATCATGGTGTAAGTGTATATTGTGAAAGTCTTTGTTGACGACGACACGAAGGTTACGTGTTCCAAACATTGTGATACTTTTTACGATAGGATAGGGTATTGGTGACTGTGCTGTACAGTACGTAATTATCAGTTCCTTCCAATTGTTTGAAGTCAATTACTACATACAGTATTTTGCGCTTCACGAGCCAAAAAATGTACCTTATTTTGGAGATGAGCTCCATATGACTATGTGTAACCTCCATCTTCATCTACACATATCCAGTCATCCCAAGTCTACCACCCAGACCCAAACCAAAAACGACAAACAACGATACACTTACCGTAAAAGCTCATAAATTTGGAAGTCTTTGAGCTACACAGCGTACACAAAGATTCAAGCCAATTTATTAACCTTGGAGACATGCTGTGTGGACACCAGCAAAAACAACATGTCTAACCAGCAATCTGTTAACTTTCAGTCTTAGCTTTTACGATAAACTGCTTTTACCAATTCCAATACCAATAATATTACTGTATATATTGTACTACAATCCATAATAATATTGAAATAAATAAACTGTGAAATTTACCATTTCAACCACCAATTTCCATCTCTTTCTCCAACCACACATCACACAGACACACTCACAAACGCTTTTTCGGCCAAAACAGCGTATAGTACACTTGTAAATATACAGCACAAGGACCTACACCGCTCACAAAAATAGCTGCCATCGCGTGGTCCAAATGTCCAGACTTGATGTTTATGAAGATGGCTGCGTGCGAAGTGGTTGTACTGTATAGGATTAGGCCGTATCAGAGTATCTGATAAGTACTAGTAGGTAGACCCATTGTTGTGCTAGTATGGTTGTTTATCAGATAAATTTTTTATGAAGAATATTGGTATTAGGGGTCGATTGATTGGGGGTTTAAGAAAAACGTTTAGATATAAAGTAGGTGTCACTAAGTATATCCCGTATATAAAATCGTCCATTTAACATGACCAAATACACATCTCTATATCCTGTTTTTTAACAGCTGTAAAGACCACAAGTTATATCACATCGTAAATTTGTATCAATCAATACTTGTTATCTCTCCCATACAATCCTTTTCACACCCTATCCACCTACCTTTTCAAATATGACCATATTATATCCATATACCGGTAACCCTTTACTCTTACAATCTGACTAGATACACTACAGCACATTTCCTTCCATATCCAAATCTTTACCAGTCCACTTTCCAAAATTTAATACAAACAGCTTTAATGGCGAGTAGTTTTCATAAAACTATAATAATATATAATAAAAAAATGATTTATATGTAAAAAAGGTATATATTTCTAGAAAGAAAGAATAAATAATGAAGAGAGAGAGAGAGAGAGAAAAGAAAAAAAAGGTTTTTTAGAAAAAAAAATAAAAAAAGAAAAAACACAGAACACACTGTGCTCAAATCATAATCACAGACAATAACCTACTGAGTATAAATACTCATACACAAACTCTAATATATACCATCTTCAATGCCCCCACCACTCCAGTTCACTTAGTAGTCGGCGACATCTCCCACAATTTCTTCTTCACCATACTCAACTCGTTATGCAGACTGAGCAGTTCCCTGCGACGATGTTTGTGGGTCGGTTCCTTTGACAGAATCTGGTTATACAGCTTGGTGTAGAGTTGGTACTTCTTTTTGAATTTGGCCGCAAGTTCAAACATGTTTTCATCTTTGGAAGGAACCTGGGTTTCACTTGTGCTATTGTTGTTGCTGTTATTTTTTGCCAACGGTGATGGGACTTTCGATCCGTTCCGTTTGGATGTTGTACTTGTTGATTTTGTAGATGCTGGAACAGGTGTATGATTGTTGGTGTTGTTTTTAGTTTCTGAGCCGCCGCTGATGCTATTATTAGTAATCGAGGTACCGGCGCTGCTACCGCTATTGGCGTTACCACTATTTTGTATGGCACGCCGTTTTGGGGCTGGTGATGTTTCGCTAGTTGAAGAAGATGTTCGTTTTTTACCAATGACCTTCTGCAACATGGAACTACCATTAGTCGCCCCCGAGCCATTGGTATTATTACCACTGCTGCCGTTACTGACACTACCATTACTGCTATTAGCGCTTGTGCTCCCACTGCCACCATTTAAGTTAGAGTTCGTTGAACCTGTCACCGAAACACCACCTCCGGGCGTCGAGTTTCCATTTCCATTTTGTGCAGTAGTTTTAGATTTCGCAGCAGCAGCTTTCGCCCGCACCTGCTCGGCCATAATTCTTTCTTCCTCCTTCTTTTTTGCAGCTTCAATCTCCATGGTTTTTCGTCGTTTTTCTTCTTTGATGCGTTCATTTTCTTCGGCTTCCTTCTTCTTTATCGAAGGATCAACCAAGTTTCTCCGAGCGAAATGCGTGGGAGGGTACTCTAGTCTGTCAAACACCTTTGTAGCAGCCTCAATGACAGTTGCACGTTGGGCATCTGGGTACTTGTACTCCCATACACGTAGATCTTTAAAGAATTTATCGTCCAGCCTCACCAGGTGCTCACCGTTAGCATTTGTCTCTTCCATTTCTTTGCCATACTCTTTGAATACAGATTCAATATCCGAAAGGGGTATACGAGTTTTCGAAGCCAGGTCATTTGCAGATATAGGCGCTATTGCTAGTAGATGCACGATTTTGACTTGAATTGAGTTGATGGACATTTGGTGCAATGGCTTGTTTGCACCGAGGTTAAGGCGTTTTGGCTTTGTAGACAATGAAGTTGCGTTATTAGATGTTTTTGCTTGTTGTTTTGAAGAATTGTCGAGAGAATCGAGGGTTTTTGCTTTACTCAGTTCACCAGTATGAGTGATTCTGCCCATTTTCTCGTAAATGTCTTTGTCGTTGATTTTTGACTCATATAGAGTTCGTTGCGGCTGCGATTTGGGGGATATTTCAGAGGTTGTGAGAGAGTAGATGGAGTCTCCTATTTTCAAAGTGTTTGAAGAACCACCAATGGTATATTTTATCCCTCGACCGTTTGCTTTTTTGATAGCGGTTAGTAAGTCCGGGGGGACATCGAACATCACAGTGTACTGCGACTCAGTGTTTAATAATTTCGACATGATGAGTAAATGAAAAATTAAGTATAATGTATGAATAGAAGATTCGGGGGGAAAAAACAAAAAATGGGAAAGAAAGAATGAGAAAAAAACAAGAATGAAAGTGCAAATAAATGAAATGTAAAGATGATATGGTATAGTAAATGTTTCAATACCGAAATGCAAGAATAGAATGATGAGCTCGTTGGTATTGTAGATATATCACCACCGGGTGGGATAACTTTCTTCGGAGCTGATTCTGTATGGTAAAATGCCAAACCAAAATACAAGATAAAAGGGAATTTACCAATGGGCGATGATATTTGCTGAGCGTTTCCAGATATAAATACAAGTACTTCTGATATATCGAGAAGAAGAACAAGAAGAAGAAGAAGAAGTTGTTTATGGATAGGGAATACAGAAAGAAAGAGAGAAAGTAAGGAAGAATCAACAGAGAGAAAAGAAGTCAAAAATGAATAATTGGAAATCTAAAAAAAGTGGGACGGACGCTGCTTTGAACTTTGAACTTTCGGACAGTAAGAACCTAACTAACTAAATATAAACCATCATTTTATTATAAGCATAGTGGGTTTAAATTTAAAACCTGCTTGTGGGTTAGTTTCTGTGACAACCGCTACTGACATAATCAGAAAATTCTATGATATGGAAGTACTGTATTTATGCCCCTTTTCCCTCTTTAACTTTGGTGCTATACAAAATGGTCGAAGAACTTATGAGCTCAAGAGATCAACATACTACGATAGACTGTTATATGAATAAACAAAACTTAAGAATTTGTATTTCAAAACAGGAAAACAGAATAACGGTGTGAGAGATTGTGTGACATCTGCTGGTGGTGGTGGTGGTGAATACACACATAATATTTTACATGTAACCAGAATAATCAAGTAAACTAGCTTATAACCTTATACAGTGCTTGCCCTCCCTACTTGAAAAGTAGCCTATAACCCAAAAGCGGTTTAAATTTTGGTTTGTTAACTTTATTTTGTGGTTTATTGTGGTGACTGAGTTCCAATATATAAAATCAGCCGCACAGTCGATCATTCTTCCGTGGGGGTAGTAAAAGCATCTAAACGAAAGACTATCTTCACTAACAAAGGAACGAAACAATAACTGGGATAAACAGTTGAAAAGAAATACAAACTTGTGTATAAATAATGTGTTGGGCGTTGATAGTCATGGTCTATGGGTGATGTTCATGAGATGGAAAGAATGGCAGGCCAAGTGAGTGGAATCTAAACAAAAAACGTTGCTATTAGAGAAGCAAAGCAGAGCAGAGCAAAGCAAAGTGAAGTCAGGCAGGTCAACAATACAAACACCTCCGCCAAAGTCAAACCGATAGCCCAAACCAAAACCAAATAAAACGGTTTCACACAAAGCAAAGAAGAAAACGATCTCGGATCGCCGCCAATTGAATTTTTTCTTTTCCTTCAAGATACACACATTCTCCATACCTTAGTAAACAATGCAAATTCAATTTTATACTGCACTCATAGTAGATCTTGATAATATAAAAACACAAACAAAAAGGGCATGACATGACTGAAACCAAACATGTCTCTAAGTTGTTTCAACAGCCACAGCCAAAACAACAACGTAAATCAAATTCACAACGCACATATACATTAACCTTTGAATATTCCTAACCTTTTCGAAAAGTAATCACAGTGAAGTAGATTCATGAACAAAATCTATTTACTAAAGAAACATGTTTTCGTTTTCTAATTAATTTTGAAAACGATTTTTGTGGTTTTGGCTTTGGCTCTGACTTTGGGGTTAGCGGGTTTAACCTGAGAGTCAAAAACGTTTTCTGAGGTGAGAGCATCGGACAAGACCAATCCAGCTGACTTTGTTGGTGCGTGCGTGAGATGGGTAAGTGCGGCGGTTTTATGGGGTATGGTGTGGTCAGTGTGGTAGTCACACGATTATTATTGTTACTAGTATAAATTTATTATTTATTGTTGTCAAAGGTGGGTGGGTTTTCTCCTGACAAGTCCGAAGAAACTCGCAAAACCAAACCAAACCAAAAACCAAAATCAAGATCAAAATTAATCCAAAAGTCAGAAAAATTGTGGGGAAAAATAGGCCATGAAATGATTTTTATTTGTTGAACAATATATATCGACATAAACCAGAACATATAAACAACTGTATATTCAGATATAAATGAAGATTTGTATTCAAACGACACCGCCATATTACAAAAGTATAGGTGATACATTTCAAGCATTGGGCTGCAAGTTTTAATGAACGTTTGACAGAATTTGCCATTTCCACTCCGTTAACCTCAAATATGCACCACAATACCCAGTCAGCACCTTCCCCAATACAGAAATTACTTCCCTACATGTCATGAAGCGACAAAATAAATAAAATTGGTCTATGAAAAATGTACGCACATCACAAAGGACCGCTACCCACTTCTCTATTCTTCTTGGGCGTTTACACTCATTTAATTTATACATGATCACTAGGTGGAGCGGGAAATACTGGTAAATCTGCATGTAAAGACAGGCCTGATAGTACCAAAAGTGTCTCTTTTTTTCAAAAGTAGGAATGAAAAGAATGAGAAGAAAAAATAGTATTGTTTTCTTACTTCCCCTGAGAATATTGTCGACCTTGATAATATTATGAGCGTTTATCACTAGCTTTGCACTAAATCATAGAGCATAGTTTCTAGTACTCATGAGCTGGATTATAGCTATTGTTACACCGGCTATAGACTTTGTAACTTGAATTAAGGAGCTAATAACTTAAGTGTTGATATGTAGTGACTTTGCTTTAAGCACAGAAAAGCAAAGCTCATATCACATTGACTATATCCATATGGCATCACTTAAGCCGTAATATCTAAGTTTCAAAGTTTTACGACCCAAAAAATACTGCTTATCGTCAACACAAATAAACCTACAAACAATCGACAACTGACAGCCGACTTTGGGGAAAGTTGCCCGAGATAGAATGATAACCAAACACGGCTTATGGACATTTACCAGCTCAAAATTACCTTTTATCTTAAAGCTAAAGTTATACAGACTAAAAACATTTGCTACAGCAAAAAAGAAAACCCAGGAATTTTGGGGCTCAAAAATCGTAACGCACACAGTCCTTTCATCTATTCACAATTAGTTTACAATATATATTGTCCTATGACCGGATAACTCATAAAACTCAACCTAGTCAGTAAAATAGATATTATTCTAATAACAATAAGGAAGACGTAAAAATGTATGTAATAAGATTGATAAATCTGTAATCTGCGATACTGAATTTGTTCAGATTCCGGACATGGTGGCCATGTGCCTTTTTGAGTTGAGCAATTTTTACTCATAATAGCCTTCTCACAGTATTTTAGGGCAGCCCAAAAGTAAGTACTACAATGCTTATATTGCACGCCTTCTTCCGAGCGTTGTGATTTCTTCAGTATTTAAGTGGGTTGAGAGATTCGTTATACTTATTTCGTATTCAGAAATAAGGATGTGATGTGAAATGAAACAAAATAAAAGAAAACTGCCACCGTATACATATTTTGGAAGATTAGATTTTAAATGGTTACAATATTGCCGTTGGTGTTGGTGTAGTTGAAGAACAGATAGGACACAACAGACGTCTAAACAATATACATTATCGTCTATTCACGAACAGCTATATTATATAGTTGCCGTGAATAAAGACATGATATTGTATCAATCAGCACTTAAGAAAATAACTAGTCCACAGCTAAGTAGCAAACGGGCACCATACGTACGTACAGATAAAAACACAGACCTGTGTTTACAAACCATATGGCCCTATATACTAATACGAGCCATCCTTAAAATAACGATTTTAAGTGTAATTACCAACCGCTGTTTATAAAGACCTGAAATACAACAGCATCTCTGCAAACTAAACAAAATCAGAAGTGACAAAGCATTACTGGAATAACTCTTTCATTTGCTCAGCATCCATCAATTTTGTAATCTCTCATTCGAAGTTCAAATTGAAAAAAAAATTACCGCGAACCACCTATCATAAATTTAACAGCTACGGTATAATATATCATGCTCTTTGCGTATAAAATATGTCATTCATTTGTATTCAATTTCCTGTAGCATTTCAAATAACGTAAACAACATCCATATCTATACGTATATATATATCACGTATATGCAGTAAAAACAAAATACATATCATATCGTCAATAATGAAGAAGGCTTGCGGTTATAGACCAGCAAATAAAATCAAACAGTCTGCTTTACTTCAAATTCTGCTATTTAGTGCGGTACTCGTTGTACAGATACTTTCGCTTTTTCGATGGTTCGTGAGATATCTTTAAGTGTAAAAAAGAAACCGGGGTTTACAGAAGTGATTTGGGATGACATAGTTAATAAAGAAAAAAATCATAGAGCTTGAAGGACTACGGTGCTATGCGACAAAACAATGTTTAATAACTGCAAGCGATTATGTATGAGCAATATAGCTCATATGACAAAGGTTATCAAATATTTGGTGTTAAGATATTGTTGTAACTTATAATATGAAATTCACCACCAAAAAACTTACTATTTAAGAATAACTTATAAACACCACAAAGGTCTCAGCCTTTTCAAAAACGTTTAGTTTTATTCAAAAGAAGATAACTCGTATATTATCTACAAAAAAGCTGAAAACAATTATCACGCGCAAACCAAACCACCATAAGTCCTACCAATTACATCACAAACATACAGTGTACAAACAGTAATTCAGCCGATAACACAGGACAATAATCAAGCTACCATCCAAGTTGACAAAACAGATACAGTACGTACAAAACACCATTAGATGCAGGATCAAACAATTTAGACCATTGTCTGCCACAAAACATAATTTTGACAGATGAAAGTGGAATGGCAAAATTATGACCGAGCTCTGTAGAGGTACAATGGTGGGTTGAAAATTGCTGGAACTGAAGCTTGTGATGTGGGATAAGTACATTTTTGTAACTGATGATTTGGACTTTGACAGTAACATTGGTAAGGACCAAAAATGTACATAGTAATGCTTCATTTTGTTTACATCCAAATTATAAATGAACGCACCAATTTATAGCTGAACATGCTTGTTGTAGTATACTAAGCTTTCATAATACAACACGCTGAAATGGATATTGGTGAATTGTGAATGGTTGTAGAGTCTACTATTACATGATTAAAAATTGTGATAGTTCGAAATATAACCGTGTACACAGATTTATCAAACATTTTATATTCAAGGACGAGGTCAAATTCAGATGTCACACCATGCGTTTCTATAGTCCAGCAAACTTCTTCAATAACCATTTGCCATATATGATGATACAAAACTATAAGAAAAATAAGGTGCGGATTATATATCGATATACCTTTAACATGTCCTTGCCATTTACGCGTAAACAAAATCATTTATGATTGGCACAATTATTCCAAATTACTATTAATTCAATAGTCTCATTTTAACTAAACGTCAATCATTTTTTGCTTCTTGCTACTTAGCCAGATCGTCAAGTTTTGAGTCCATTGACAGATTTGTACAATCTTCAAATTATACTGTACGTTTAGCAGGCTATTTCTTTGATGGAATAATGGTCACCGGAATCTTCCATCTCAGAAGATTGGAAGATGTTTTAGAGACTATAATATGGCTAGCGTAGAAATTGATTTAACTATCGAATTCTAAATGTTTACAAATTTGAAACAACTGTTTTCCATGATATCACCATTTTCTGTACCTTTTTTTAGTTGAATATTTTAGCATTGGTAATAGTGTACACCAACATATTTATTCCACAACCATTAATAAAGTTGCTATCTTTCACACCATACAAATGTTTACTTTCTCTCCACCTGTGCAGCGAATATCCACATACCAAACACTGAAATTTACAGTTCCAATCTATGCCTTATACGTACCTCACACCCATCTCTTTAACCAGCCTTGGCTTACCGACACAAGCTCATGTCTTTCGAATTTATCATTATAAAAGTACTATAATTACTCTATCACCACTTTTTTCAATTCCATGTAAATTTAGCACACCAGATCCAACATTTTTATTACGCTTTTTCCAATATATCCAACCCTTTCATCTCCTTTATCATTCCCAAATAGTTTTTGAATACACTAACCACCTCCACAATCAACCAACAATTTATTTCTCACCAAGTACAGTGTATCCCAACTACTCAACTCTTCAATGTTACAACATCTCTTATATCCCAAACCATGAACAGTAGACCACACATTTGAGCTTGCCTGAGTGTCAGAAGGGGACAAGAGGAGGTTCGGTGATTGTGCTGTGGCACTAGAATGTTGTTAGACTACATGCTACGCTATAACAAAGCTCTGTTTGGTTTCAATGAAATGCTGTATCCATATTCATTTGTGCACGAAGCCTGTAGATTGACTTTTCTGCTCTGTAAGGAATGTCTAGCCAAATTTTGTATACAAGTACCGGTATTACGGTATTACCAGTGAATATGCTGTATTACAATAATGACTTCAGCCTGTGACAATATCACATACGACTTCTATATATGATCTGATAAGTTTATTGCATCCAAAAAAAGTTTTGTTGGTCTGTTTACTTTTAAATTTTTACACCACCAAAAGTACCAAAAAATTATTTTTATGACATACAGTACACACACATAGACATCATTACGCTTCTACGCGATACACACACAAAAGTTTCATTCAGGATAGTTTGTTTCTTTGGTCGTTTATTCATATTTTTCCTTTTTCATTATGTATATATAAATTTTTTTATCATTTTTCTTGTCTGTTGTTGTTTTTATTCCACTTCATATCTCTAAAACTAAGAACGAAACAAAAACATTTTACTCTTCAAAGGGGGTGGGGTTACTTCCCAAACCAGGAACCTTATCCAATATATCTCTAACGTATTCGTAAACAGTGAAGGTAACAGCTTGACCAGGGGCAACTCTCATGATTCTAGGAGTGATACCCTTGTACAGAGCGTGGACACCTTCTTGTGCAATAAGTTGCTTGGTGATACGGGTGAATCTGGAAAGACCAGATTCGGCACTGGCACCACCTTCTCTTTGCATACGGGTCTTAATGGTATCTAAAGGAGCATTGGAAAGAGGACCGAGAGCACCAGAGATCAGACCAATGAGGGATGTTTGCCATGAAGGCAAGATTCCGTTGTATTGAGGTTGCTTGTCGTTCAAGTAAGTCTTAAGTTCGGAGTAGACAGTGAAGTTAACACCCTGGTTGGAGGCTTGTCTAGCGGCAGTCAAGGCAACACCTCTGTAAAGAGCAGTAATACCTTCTTCACGGATGACGGTCCATACACAGTGAGCGGCGTTTCTGTATTTAGGTGTGTCTAAGGGATCAACTAAAGAGTGGTTTTGTGCTTGTAATCTGATCTTGACGACTTCAGTGGGGTTCACGACGAGGACGGCTTCAGTCAAACCAGCACCGACACCGGCAATGAAAGTGTTTCCGACAGAGATGGTGCCGTCGGCGTTAGCCAAATACTTCTTGTAGAATTCGTATGAAGAGAATCTGATGGACATTTTGGGAATGATACCAGTAACAACGGCACCTAGACCCTTGTAAAGACCCAATGGGGTTTCTCTCTTGGCAATTTGGATACCAGTTCCGATGAAACCGAGGGGCTTAGCACCGGGCACCTTGTTTGTCAATTGCATTCGCACCTTGATGGTATCGAGAGGATGACACACCAATGCCTCGAAAAGACCGGCGGTACCTCCTGCGATCAAATCAACTGCGGCGTTCTTACTCTTCTTTTTTTCAGCCATTGTTACTGTTGTGTATGCTTCTTGGGATAGATAGAAAAAATGGTGTCTGTAGTGAACTTGACCAAAAGAATCAAATTGAACCAAATGAACGCTAGTAAAAAGGGAAGGAAAGAAAGAAAGAAAGGAAAAAAAAAAGAAGGAAGGGAAAGAAAAAAAGGGGAATAAAAGTGAGCTTTATATAAAATTAAAAGTACAAATCTTATCCCGTAGCCACTTTTTATTGGCCGATTTTATTTTCCCCGGATTTTTTCTTTAAATTTTTCACTTGGAAAAAAAGAAACTTGACGCTTGTTCTTCTTGAGCTGAACTTAGCTGCGAGGTCGGTTGTTGACACCTGAGACGATGATGATGGTAATGACAATGACGACGATAAATGAGATGATGGAGATTAGTGGATTTGTGCATTGAGTGGTGTTTGTTACGAACTAATTGACGACGTTATCAGTTGAATGAAGGTTCTTTGCACAAAAATTTGTTCCAAGCATATTTTTCTCCGGATGATATTTGGTGGTAAATTGGAGTAAATAAGTAACACATTATAGACTTTATTCCAATCTGCTAAATCTCTCTTGATAGATGCGCGATAGCTTGATCCAAGTTACTTTTTATTGACCGGCCCTATAAATTAAAACTAAATTGCAACGACCATGGATATAGATTTATATATGTACCGTGAAAATACTAGTTAGTCGATAGCGATTATATGTTTTATTTTATTTTGACAGGTGAGTCTTGCAATTCGTAATTGCTGATCCACACAACCAATCATTATACTCTGGTTTTTACTCGCGCGCTGTGAATTGTCGGGCGGGCCTAGAATCAATTTTGACAAATATTGTTGAGAAGTCGCCATAAAGATTCAAAAAATGGTTTACAACAACAATACAACACAACAGGCTAAAAAAATAAAAATACCACAATTAGTCACCAAAATGTGTCAATTAATAACATAAATGTCAACGATGACACGAGGCAAATAATCCATCATTCTGCTCGGTCGAGCATACACACCGTCGTTATTTTCTCCAACATACTACAACAACTCCTAAGGAAACAAAAAAAAACATTGAGAATTTCTCATGAAATCCACCCATCTGGCCGAGGTTAGTTCCAATTTGTTCGAATAAAAGTTTGTTTATTTTGTCTTATGTAATTAAGATCTGCTTAAGTAATAATGCTTTACGCACACCATTAAACAAAATTAGCATCACATGACACGATAATTGCTCGGAAAACCGGAAGCAGAATGACGATAACTGGGAATGAACTTTATTTTTGAATTTCTGATTTTAGTTGTAGTTATATGTGTGATATCTTTTAGCTTAAGTGTTATTACGGCTGGAAGTTTAAAATTTAGCTAGTATTTGTAATCATGACATAACTACGTGTACTAAGAATAAGGTAATAGCTTAGTAATAGTTATTCTCAGACAATAGACTTTAGCACTTACAGCCTAAACAATAGAGTATCAAAGAACCACCCACTGTGCACTGGACTGCATACCGCATGCAAGCCATGGGTTAGTAACCAAAACAGTGTTCTGCAATTGATTTAAAGTTTTAGCGGGCCCACGTGAACACTAGCTACACAAACATGTTGATGTTTGCGCTTATGCATCTGTTAGGGTAACAATAGCTCGTTAATTAAGCGCTAAGCTACTCGACAGTTTAGTTTGAGTTTTGCGTACTGTACTCTAGATTGAATTGTAAAGAAGAAGACGACTTGGAAAGTATATACACACACCGCACGGTGGTGGGCATAGAAAAGAGTTATTTCACTTTGCCGGTTAGTTTAATACAATTTGTGGTTTTCGTGGAATTGCTAGAAAGGTGAATAGTCCTCATATGTCCTTGTTTTGTTGTGGTACTAAATAGATATTGAGCTCATGTGGGATGATTTTGGTAAACAGACAAGTTAGCAAGAGGGGGCATATAGAAAATTAGTTTTGTTGTTGAGAAATATAGTGGAACGCCCTTTACGTTGTTATTGTTGTCAAATGGTCTTTGAAACAAGCAGCTGAAACGTATGGAGACAAAAAAGAGAGAGCATTGTCAAATGACTGTGCTAGTAGACTAACTAAATCAATCAACTAAATATATTATCCTGTTGTTAGAATACAAACAAAACTAAAAACCAACTAACCATGATATGACAATGTTTATATATATTTCAAGCAGGGTACGCCTGGCATTGTGCTTATTGAGTCCGTTTGTATTCAATCCAAAGCGTTTCAACAGTTTTTTTTGTAATTTCCATTCTGCGATAAACTGAAAACCGATCAGCGTAGAATAAGCGACATACTGTGAACTGTTTTAGATAAAATCAATGCACAACACAGCAGCACAGTTTATACCTTAAAAGTCTTTTTTCCTTTCAAGACATCACAGAAAACGCACTGATAACCTTGAAAGGAAAACTCTTCAGTCAGGCTCCACTCACTGTTTTGTCTGCTATCATTTCATTCCTCAGAATGTCTCTGTGATATTATCAAACTAACAGCTAAAGCTCTTTGTGTTTTGTGTAACAGGAATTGTCAGTGTCGCCATACTTCACTGTTTAGTCAAACTTTGGTGTTTTTGTGTGCCAGTGTCAAGTTTCTTTTTGTTACGCCTGCGTAGTTTTGTTTATTTTTTTTATTTTTTTTCAGTTTCCAAACTAAAAAATTCCTACTGCAGTTAGTTAGTTAGTTAGTTAGCCTGGGTTTACCATCATGGTATCACAATTAGTAGCCTGGTCAAGGTGGTAGCTTTTTCCCAATTTTTTATTTTTTCTTCTTCCCTTCTAGATTCTTTCCCTCTTTTCTACTCGTTATCTGTTTCACGTACCAGTAAGATATACACTTATCCCTTCTTTCCAAGCGCAATATCCAATATTGTCTTCTCCAAGAAACCACTTTGAGCTCCAGACTCATATAGTTAGGAATAGTTGGTGCTTGGTGATTTCTACATCGCTTCATATCTATTCAATTTAGTTCAGTCCAGTTCAGCTCGGTACTTATCAATCACACGCCTCGCAAAAGTTTTAGCAGCCATGGTGAAAAAAGAGCTGAAACCAATCCTATCATACCTCACAAACGAACTAGACTATGACTTCCTAACCGACTTTTTCCTCGTATACAAGTCGTTCATATCAGGCATTGATCTGTTTGATTATCTAGAAAGCGAGCTACAAACAGGTGCGGGAACAACTTTGGACGACGAAGTAGACGGAGGCAAACAGGTACGCGTGTTCGTTGTACTGAGGCACTGGGTTTTAAACTATTGGCAAAGAGATTTTGCCGACGAGGAACTGCGGACAAAGCTGGAGTACTTAGCATGGGGGTTGAATCAGAAACAAGGCAAAGGTGTTGACCACGTTGTACGGAACCAAGTAAAGAAATGTCTAGAAACAGCGAAAACTGCATACGAACAAAAAGGAGTCCCACTAATGATGAGTTTAGTGAAAGGCGAGGGGCTCAACTTGGCTGGCATCAAGCCAAACGACGACAGATTGTGCGAGCTCATGGTCAACGAATACAAAGCTCAAAACAACATTTATGATAACGATATGGAACACGATTACTTAAATGGTCTGGCATCAATGGCAACCGCCGCCGCGGAAAAAGAAATGGACAGAATGTCTTATATATCATACGACTCAGAACTAAGTATAACCCCTACAAGTACAAAAAACGAGGTCATAGAACAAAGAAATCAACGGTTATTGAGAAGAAAAAATAACTTTATAGTCAGACCCGATAGCTCGTACACAAACTCATCATCATCTCGAGCGTCATCCATGTCCGCTCCGTTCTCGTCTTACGAGCAGTGTAATAGTAACAACAGCAACAACAACAGTAATACCAATCACAGCAATATCAGCTTTTTCAACTCAAGTCAGAAGCTGGAAGCGGCTAGGTGGTCTAGAATGCAAATGGACATACATGACCCTGCCTTAACCAAGCTTGCTCAAATACCGGACTTTCATATACCTTCCAATCCACTTTTAACAACCTTGCATAAACTTGAAGGTGTTTATCACTATCCCTTGCTGCTCAACTACTCTGTCGATAGTCTGGCCGAGCAGTTCACGTTGATCGAAGCGTCAGCCTTAGCTTGTGGCCTATCTAGATTCAACTATGTCGTATCATGGGTAAGGTCTGAAGTTGTCCTTACATTAGACTCAGCTGTGCGAACTAAATTAGTTGAAACCTTTTTAGATGTGGCAGAAAAGACTTGGGAGCTAGGGAATTTTTCAACCACTATACAGATAATCGTTGCATTAGGCGGAACTGATTGCTGGGTTCCGGAAGGTTCAAGAAGACGGCTGGAATACTGGGAATCACAGGTCAGCCCCGTGGGTAAATTCGAGGTCATTAGACAAAATGTGAAAAGGCGAAAAGAAGAGCTGGGGAAAGGGAGCGTGCCGTTTGTGGGGATCTGGGAAGCGGAGCTGGAGTATTTGAACTCTTTACCGGACTATGTATCGGTTTCTTCTGTACTCGCCGAGCGTGTGAGACCCGGATGGGCTAAGTATATAAAATTGTACATGGATCGAGAGGAGAGAGAGTCCCAGGAACAACAAAAACAACAGCAAGCTGAGAAAAAAAGTAGTGTTTTGGGCGGGTTGATGGACCAAAGTAAATCGATATTGCATAAAGATAGTGACGCAACCATCAAACTTAGCTCGTCACTAACCCTCGACGACGACCTAACCGACGCACCGAGAGTACTAAATTTCCAGAAAAAGTATCACAAATCGGCATCAATCATGAGGCAAATTCAAGAGCTGGTCAAACTGAACGAGCATTATTTTAAAACAATACCGTTTAATGAGGAGATATGTGCAAAGCTGGTGTTTATTAAGGGACTTACGAGAGAGGAATGGGCGAAGTGGAATAAACGCATCTGGAGCGAGAAAGATGAAGTTTGAAAAGGGAAGGGAAGGGAAGGGAAGGGAATTAAAAATAGGACTATCATGTTTCTTTGGGAATTTTGAGATGTGTCGGGGTTGTGTTTACGGGGAGTCTGGTATTGTTACGATTATATTATTGGTGTTTTGTTTTTGGAATCTATGGGAAAACATGTGAATGGTTTTATGATCTTTTTTTTCTGTTACTTTTATTTCATCACCAATTATTTTGATTATCGTCGTTTTCAAAGCTGGTGTCCATTTTTTTAATGATTTTTAATGTGCTTACGATTTCTTCTTGTTTTTTATTGTTTCATAATGTTATGTACACTGTCATAGTTAGCCATATATCTACGCTCATTTGTATTTATCAATCAATTCATTCATTCAAGGTCCAATCTCAATTGTAGAATTGAGGAACTGATTTCAGTTTTACTTGAATTCGGGGGATATCATTTTTCTTATCGGACAAAGAAACGGCCCTGCCATTTGCCATTTGCAATTATCGTGGACTATTCGGACAATTTATGGGGTAAATAGTCTGCATTTTTACTTTTTCATAGTTTCTTACATAAGTTTGTTAATCTTACGTAAATTTAAAAGGATTAGTCATACTGTTTGGACATGTTCCCCGAGTTGTTCCTACGTTCCCGAATGCCCGAGGAGGATGGGTGTGAGTGTATATGGGAATTGTTGTGCGAGTGTATATGTGTGTGAGTTTGTGTAAAAGATTTAAGCTTAACATCCCCGGATTTTGTCTAAATTTAGCCTTTTTTGTTGGTGGCTTGGGACAAGTTTCTTTTGTTGTGATGGATATGTAAAATCTGGGGTACTAAGGAATTGGAATTGGAGTTAGACTAAGGGGGATGATTAGCAGGTATGAAAATTAGGAGATTGATAGATATGGACGCAGTGAGGTGTGTGGGATGCGTTGAGCAACGCGCTTAAGAAGTTATGGTGAAATGTCTTGATCGAGGGTCCCGAGGTTAAAAAAAATTAAACTTGTGAGAAAAAAGAGTAGCTGGCTGGCGAGGTGAATTATTTTTGAAATTCTCGTGAGTTGTTTGTCATGCGTTTTTAGGATTTCTTGTTCAGAAAGAAAGAAAGAAAAAAGTGTAATGTATGGAATTCAGTCATGAAGCCGTAAATATTGTCAGGAATTTTGGGATTTTGAGACTTTTTGTCTGGGAATTTTGGAGCCATTGAGTCAGGGGTTCTTTTGGAATGGATAGTGAATTGAAGTTGGGTGCTTTGGAATATAAATATTGAGCACAATTCCTGTTATTGTTCTTTTATTCTTTTTAGTTTTCATTCAATATAATCATTTCTCACTTTTCTACATACCTGCACAAGCTCAAGCTTTCGAAAATAATACACACTCGGATAGCAATCCTTTGCACAATTTTACCAAGCATAAGCCAATATCCAACCCCAATTATCATACACAACAACCGACAAAAATGTACAGACGACACACACTTTCCCTTCTAAGACCAGCACTCACGCAAAGAATGTTCTCTGTATCAGTATCAGCACGAAACCAATTTGTCCCCGTGGTAGATAAACCTTCCGGAGTTGTGAATGTGGCCGGCGAGAATGTGGAGTATGAAGAAGTGGTGGAGGCACATGGGAAAGCCACAGAGCAGAAGAATTAGAAGTATGGGAAATGGACGTTGGAAGGAGGAGAAAGACTCTGGTTCTTGTGGGAGAAGATGTGATTTGAAATTGAATTTTGATGTTTGAAAGAGACGCTGATTTGTATTTGTTTGTTTTTATGTTAATATTTATTTTGTTCTGTATGTTTTTTGACAATTCTATTCTATTTTGCTCTATTCAATGGGAACTTTTATTTGTTGGTATATGAAAGGCTTGTATTGAATATTATTTTGAAATATTCAAAAATGCTGTTTTCTATACTGTTGATATTAGCTTAGAAAATCACCAAAAAATACAAGAAATTTTGATGTTAAAGATTGGAAGCTAGGAATTATAGTTATTGATCATTTACTATTAACTTTTGATACCAATTCGCTCTGCATGTGGCTTGTCGTTTTACTACACATCATATGGTATAGCTTGTACAAAGCCCAAGTCCATGGTTGGAGCAATTTCAGTATCATCAGTAATAACAAATACATGCAATTGTTGACTCAAAAGTTGAACAATGAGCATCTCAAAATGACCAGTACATTATAGTGCTATTCATTGCCCTTTTTTCTATTTGACGATGCCAATATATAGTTTGAAAAATGTCGTATTCAAAATAATTTTATGAAGCGCTTCCTTTGTGTGCATGAAAGAGCTGGTTTATAATGCCACAGTTACTGAAGTAAAAACGGACATATCACTTTGAGCCGAAGATCAATTAATTTACTGTTGGGATAACGGACTGTTGAAAGTAGAAAGTGACCAAAGAATGATAAATAATTTATACAAGATCATCAGGAGAAAATGAATGTTTACTTGATTAGTGTGTACGAATCTGGATCGTGAATTTTTAGTTCATTAAATTTCTGAATACAAAATTTAATGAGATTCTATCAGATGAACACCAATTGCTTTATATTTTAAACAAGAAATATATGCTATTCAACCCCTCTCTCTGAACTCTCTATAAACACAGCAAAAACACCGCCAAACAAAGTGCAATCAAGTACGGTTTCTCTCCGGCGGCACTATTCTGCGCCCCCAAATTCTTCTTCGCATTCACCGAAATATTATAATCAACCGTTCCATTAACATACACATTTTGCACTCCCGAGTTCTCCGAGTTCTCCGACTTCTCAAAGATCGCCACGCTCCGCGTCAAATTATCAAAATACTCCTGGTTCTCAACCTTGTCACAGCTGCAAGCCGTGTACCGCATACAGTAGCATGCCACGTTGTACTGGTCCAGCGAGCTGTAGTTGTAGCTGTAAATCCCAAACGCGGTGTCGCCCCAGGATCCCGGGTAGTGCGCAATTACGTCGTCTTGAGGGAGGTAGTTGGCGGGGACGCCCTGTGGCGAGTGGAGACCGGCTTGGTATAGGATGGGGGAACCGCCTGGGAAAGGCCCGGGCAATCGGGATGGGTTGTATGGAAGGTTGGTTGACCCGCGCGCGGAAACGAGGGAAAGTATGAAGAGTATGGGAAATAGATTTGTCATTTTGTTTGTGCTATACTTTCTGGATGCAAATGGATTGATTTTGTAGGTAATGCTAGATGAGAATAATTTATGAAAATAGTTGAAAATGGAATTAAAAGGTAGTATATGGAAGAGAGAAAAGGTGTTCGTTTGAAAAATGATGACTGGATAACTGATTAAAGAAGAATGACCTTGTATTGAGAACTATCAGAGTAGTTAATTAATTGAATTTAATGCTTACCACTATGAATGACGGTACTACGACTAAATGACTTTGGGAACTTGGAAAAACAATTGAAACAGTGTTTCTATCTAACTTCACAAAAATATTCTACGATTTGGTAGTATAAAAGATCTTATGGCTAATAGTATAAGGATATTTCGTTTAGAATAACCTGTTAGAAAAATTACCAAATTTGCAAAGTGATGGCATCTAAACAACATCCGTGGCCAGACAGTCTTCAAACTCTTTTATTCATAGAAGGACTAAAACGTTAAACTTTCTAGGAAAAGCTTTCAGATTTCTAGATGATCCCCGATATTTATATATAGATGTGTATATTTGTCTAACTCATCACTGGAAATCAAAAGCTCAAAAAACGGTACAATAAAAATTGGCAACGAAACCCTTTTTAAGCAACATTTCGAAGATGAATCTGCCCTCTAAAACTTTTTCTAGACAACCAAAGTTGCATTAATTGAATATGGTTCTCAAAACACTTGTACATCGTACTAGCGTATATCTATTTATAAATGTAGAATAAAAGCTGGTTGTGCCATTTTAACGTAAAAGGATTCAAGAAATAAGTTAGTTCAACATCTGATTATAAAAATCTTGATGTTCAGAAAAATTTGAGAATCTAAAATAAAAGGTTCTCAAAACTCAAATTTTTTATAAATGATCTGTTTCTATGATCTATTCAATCACCCAAACGTTTTCAATTGTTTTATACAAGCTATCTATGGGGTACTGGCAAATTTGATATTTGAACCATGATTTTAGTGTGAAAATTTTGGCCAATCATAAGTAACCTCTATGATGTTTATATTTCTAACCGCTGATTTATTGGCGTTACTGATGACTTTATTGTCTACAGAAAGCGATTGATAAGTTTGCAATTTATACACTTAAAATTGAAAGTCAGGATTCATCTTTTCAGTCGTAACGTGTAGTACAGTAATATCGAATCCCATTATTTACCAAACAGATTGGGCTTGTCACGAACATTTAAAATTTCCATATCTTCGGATTGCACAGTTGATTTTTTACTCAGCCTACATTACTTAAAGTATTTTTTTATCTGATTTGTTTCCCTTCCTCTCAATAGGGACTGCATCAATCGGTCTAATGAACCAGCGCTCTTTGTTGTACAGTGTGTTGATCAGACCGATGAACATTTAACAAATTGATACGTGATCTAGAAAACAAATTCTTATGAACCACCATGAGTTTTAGATACACTGGAAGTGTATAGGGAAACGGTGCTTTGGATAAAACTAGAGAGGGAACGTTTTTATATTCTTTGTAAAAACAAGTTTTTTGAAGATAAGTTATCTAATGTAAAGTACAGTAATATTCACGATGTAAGACTACATGGACTGATCAGTAAAAATAAAAACTTATATGTACTCCAGCCCGGCAGAAAACTGCGTATCAAAACAGCTCTGAACTAAGACTAACGAGAGGGTGGGGTTTACCATTCATGCCTTTAATTTTGTAGATTTTTCCAGATTTTGGCCAAAAAGACTTTTGTTGGAAAGCTTCAAACTACAGTATATATTCAACTAAGTTTTACATACGATACGTGCAAATGGCGATGCCAGTATTGAGCTAGTGGTGTGCCATGAAGAGAACTTAGAGAAGTCTTAAGAAAAGTTATGATTTGCCACCCCGGCTCAAAGAGCTCAAAATGAATGCACTGTACTTGAACTTGAAGCATGTCACAATCGGGCCATTAAAGCCTTTGGTTTCTGCGTTGTGTATCTCTACGCCTGAGGTGTCCACAAGTAACTATTTAATGCTATGTCTTTAAAGTCAAATAGTATAACCTATTGCCACTGGTTCAAGTAGTATTCTACTGCGCTGGCTCAATTTTTGTACATTTCAGAATGCCACAGTATATCACAGTCTTTGTAAAGACTGTGATGTTCAAAGCAAATGCGTAATTATCAGAACGAAGTTACAAGAACACACCGCTAAGTTTAGGCTGGAATAATGTCAATATCAACGGCGGGTTGGCTTTCGGACTTGCCATAGTAAATTTATACTCAAAAAACGCAGATTTGAGGTTGCTCAAAAAAATCCTGAATCAAAATACCAAAATTATATAAAACCAGTAATTTCCACAATTACCCAAAGACTTTTTTCTCTTTCTTTCTTTCTTCCCTTTTTTTCCACATACTTAATTTATTAAGAAATCATATCCCAACAACAACAACTATAATATCAAATCACAATGTCCGGAAGAGGTAAAGGTGGTAAAGGTTTAGGAAAGGGTGGCGCTAAGCGTCACAGAAAGATTCTGCGTGATAACATTCAAGGTATCACTAAGCCCGCTATCAGAAGATTAGCTAGAAGAGGAGGTGTCAAGAGAATTTCCGGTTTGATTTACGAAGAAACCCGTGGTGTTTTAAAGGCATTCCTGGAAAGTGTCATCAGAGACGCTGTCACCTACACTGAACACGCTAAGAGAAAGACTGTTACTTCTCTCGATGTTGTCTACGCTTTGAAGAGGCAAGGAAGAACCCTTTACGGTTTCGGTGGTTAAAAAACCAAGTCAACGCGTTTTTTCTCTCCTCGGTTCTTATTTCATGGCTACTGAAGATGTATACAGAAGTCTGGGACTCGTTATTTTGCATTTCCTGTGTGTTGTCAGTCTTTATAACAACGTATTTAAATTTATGAATATTTTCTAAATGCTTTACTTTGATGCTTTTGTGTTACACATTAAGTCAATATGTCGACTCTCATTTTTATGAGGTGTTTTGTTTTGCTGGCCACTACGAAGTGGCGATTGAAGCACTGGGTGGTGTAAATTGCGAATTGTATGTAGAGTAATGGAACCGTAGTAGAAATGCGGCTATACAGTGAATTCAAAATTAGTAAATTACCCTAACAACTGTCAAATTTACTTACGCGTAGCAGCAAATGAGAGGTTGGTCACGATAGCAAACCTTAATTAAAATGTTAATTTCTCCCCCAAAAAACTGCCAATTTCATAAGACAAATAGACAAATAAACTACTTGCACCAATGATCTTTAGAACTTATATGAGCTGTGTAGCTGGAGGCATTACAGAGATTTATACAATTATTCCTTGTGTTTTTCTTTTAGATTACTGTAGTAGTGAATCTCTTTTACGCGGTATGCCGAGTACCTTCAAAAGAATGCTGCAAAACTCAAGACCTAAACTTTGCTACTTAATTTGTGTATCGTTCAAACGTTTCATAGCCCACCTTTTCTTTGATTGTTTGCACACAAAAGAGCGAGCCTGAACAGAATGGCGAGAATTGTAATAGTACAGATTTGACGCTGCGGATGTTGGTAACTCAGCAAACGCCGACTGTCAATGCAATAGCATGAATTCTTTGGCTGGTACTATGAACACAAACGTCAAAAATGATCTAAGCCCGAGAGCCCCTTCAAATTTGTGGCTAGCTCAATGCGTATTACGTAACACATTAATACTCCCAGTGGGCTAATCAAAATAGCGGTAAAGATTCGTACAAAAAAATCCGATCCAATATAAAATTGTGAGTTTATTTTAACTTTGAATGTCAACAATTTACGAAGAAAAAAATATTAAAAAAAACTTCTTCTCGTCAAAACTCAGAGTTTCGAAGAAAAGTAAATCAAAATGGGCGTGAACTGGTTTGAGAAGTACTTTTCGCTACAGGTGTTTTTCCTGATATTCAGAGAAACGATTGAAACTGCAGTTATTGTCTCTGTTTTGTTAGCATTTTTGAATCAGAGTTTTGGGCCTAAACTTATTGAGACAGAGCGCAGGCTGGAGAATCAGGGATCAAACTCGTCTGGTCAACAAGAGTTCCAAGCTGAAGATGAGCCACAGATAGCTACGACAACATCGAAAATTTATAGACAGTTAGTGATCCAGGTCTGGGCAGGCGCTGCTTTAGGTCTATTGATTTGTCTGGCTGTGGGGTTGTTCTTCGTCTACGCCTTTTATGCGCTGGGAACAAACCTTTGGGGCGCTACCGAAAAGCTCTGGGAGGCCGTCTTTTCAGTTATTGCTGCTCTCATCATCACGTTTATGGGTGCGAAAATGCTAAGAATCAACAAGATGAGAGATAAATGGAGAGTCAAAATTGCAAGAACAATCATCGAGAATCACAAGCAGAAAGGAAACGCTATAGCCGCTAATACGGATAGTGCATACACGAGATCTAAGAGAAGAATGAAGAACTTTAACGAAAAATACTCTCTCGCCATTCTTCCTTTTGTTACAACACTCAGAGAAGGCTTAGAGGCTGTTGTGTTCCTAGGTGGCATTGGCGTGAACCAGCCGAAGTCGTCCTTCCCACTCCCAGTTCTGACTGCCATAGTACTTGGTTCCGCTATCGGTTACTACATGTACCGAACAGGTAACCATATGTCTATTCATTACTTCCTTGTTGCTTCGACTTGCTTCCTTTACCTTGTTGCAGCTGGTCTACTTTCCCGAGGCGTCTGGTTCTTTGAGCTTCAACAGTTCATCACAAAAGTCGGCCAGGACGTCAGTGAACTTGGATCGGGCCCAGGCTCGTACGATATTACTCGCTCGGTATGGCATGTGAACTGTTGTAACTCACAGACAGACGGTCCTTGGATGCTTTTCAATGCATTATTAGGGTGGCAAAATAGTGCCACCTACGGGTCAGTTATTAGCTACAACCTCTACTGGTGGGTGCTAATTTTTGTGTTCTACTGCCGCCGCAACAGAGAACGCACTGGATACTTACCTCTTCTACCAAGGGATACATGGTACAACAAGTACAAGCCATTTATAACTGACTTTGAAGAAGTTGACTTGGTAGATGAGGCTACAAACCACATTTACACAGAAAATGATGACAATTTGAGATTTACCCCAACCGAAAGAGCTTCTCAAGACTCCACTACTCCATTGGTTAGGTAGTTGATTATCATCGCAAGGAGTGCATAAACTCTCTAATGTATATAAAGCTGGTAAACTGCAAGAAGTGCATTGACTCTATATGAACAGAATAACAATTTGATTATGAATAATTGCTAGAATCGCTTCAATATATCTATTTTATTACTTTGTTATGTATATTCTTCCGAATGAGTTTCTACCACACTATGTGCGAATTTTGGCGTACTGTAATTATCCTTAAGAAACGGGGGCTGTTTAAATGGTAATGAGAATACGTACGAAGTTATATTGTAAGATACTAAGAGCTTCAAGGTGTTATTTGGCTCTCTGTGCCATAAAGTGGCGAATCATGTATTATCATAATAGAGATTAATGGCGATAGGTCATAAATATCGCTATATTCGCGTTTCTGAATCGTGGTGGCTCTGCCGTGTAAATTTATAGAGAGAAATTTCAATTCTGGTTCTCATCAAGACTACAACTTTTCAACTAACTTGTTGTTAATAAGACTTGATGGACGTTAAAATGGCCATTTCCAGTTGTGCTACTATATATTCTATATACAACCAAGGAAATATATGTACTGTACATACTGTACAGTTTTCTATATGCGATAGTAGCAGTGATACTATGTGAACCTGAAAACTAGCACTTTTTAAAAGGTATACCCCTGATTCTTGCAACTCTTGAAGCTCGGAAAGTTCCTCATTTTATGGAACAGTGTGGCCAACATACTGAGGTTGAGATTGTACGAAAAGGAGCAGAGTTAGTTGGGATTGGTGGACATTGAAATATTTGTTAGATTGAGCTAGACCTAATATCTTTATTTAACAAATGAATATTGTTTATATTGATTGTAGTTTTGGCAAATATATAAAAATAAAATGAAAGAAATTTGTAAAAACAAAAGATAGTTAGTTACATAAAGGATCTCATTATTGTATTAGTTCACAAATAAAACAACTCCATTTCGATCAAAATGCTTTCCAAAAAGGCAATTTGTTATATTACGAAAAGATTGGCTCGTTAACAGGAATGAGTAAAAGTACGTTAATATCCACATATAAATATCTCATCTTCCGCATATCATTCTCCAATCATTAATCATTCAGCATCATATTTTACCATGCCATACGATAGATCCTCATACCTATCTAAAAGCTGCGCGCGCCCCGACATCCATGAATTCTGCATATACTCGGAACCTTTAAAACCTCTAGATCCTCCCAAAGTCCCCCGCCGGACCCGAATTGCCAATGACGTCCGAAACTACCTTGAAAAAGTCAAGCGAAGATCTCAAAAAATTCTTTTAGAGGAAGAAGTTTTTGGCATAAGGATCAATAGTGACAAACGCACTTGGAAAAAGGGAGTTAAGCACAGGTACCAGAAAGTCATGTTCAAATTGGGATTGAGAGATGAACTGGACTATATAACGGATTCTGAAATGAGGAAGTATACAACAAAAATGGACGGGTCTTTTGGAGATCCTTTCTTGGATATGTTTACTGGAACTATGGAACAGTACTATGAGTACAGAATCGACCACCCTGAATCAAGAGCTTATCCTTTCCCAAACGTCTATGAGGTTAACCCACGAGATTATCTGAAAACTCGTAATTAGAATGATTTATGAATAGATCTACCACAACATAGTCTGGAATGTTCAAGAACTCATATATTGATCTCAAACTTTTGAACGTTTACGGAGCCATATGAAATGGCTTGATACTTTGAACTTTGTGGGAAAGAATACGACCAATAGTTTCCAAAAAGCTGTCTACCTCAATGATCACAATACATGGGGAAACAACCGAGTTGTATTGTAAAAAAAAAGAACATTGTTCGTGTATATTTGAGCAGCCCTTTCTACACATACTTTATATATATATAGATACGAATATATATTTGTTGCGAGTGGTCCTTAAGATTTTATGTGTGCAAAAGGATTGGCTATAAGGACATGAAAACCTGTCAACCTAACTTGCCAAACATAGTATCAAGATTTCGGTATGGAGTGAGAAAAAGTCAACGAAAAAACTATACTATATAACACACACATGAAAAAAATATAAAAAAATGGTTAGAGTCTTTAATTTCACTAAAGTTAGTGGCTTATATTTAGATCGTCCTCAAACAAGCTGTTCAGAGTGTAATGTATTAATGAGATTTGCCAGGTGCAAGGCCTTCATAATGACTTGATATAATATATCGGTATCGTTTATTTTCAGATCCTGTCGACACACGATACGTTCCTTACGAGTAGCACAACTGGATCGAGCTACAATGTCAAGAGTACGTGTAAAAATTTTCAATAATTTTTTGTACAAACTCTTGAAGTTCATGTGCGCTAAGTATTCAAAGTCGTTATATCTATGTAAATAACTAGGCATTTTTAGTGGTGTTGAAGCTATGAACCAAAAGCACCCTAAAATTTTTAATTTAACTAGTGCCTAAAACGGGTATTTTTTATTTCAACTAGATAGTAATAAAACAACAAGAACAATATAGATCACAAATGTATCATGTTATAATCTTTTTCAATTACCGCACAACCAGGGGTTTAATTGCAATTCTATTCCATCGGGTTTAAACATTTAGCCTACTGGGGGTATTATATATTAAGAATGTAGTATAAACTTGGGACAGCATTTAATTAAGGGAACACGATAGTTAGGTGTATATTCATACTAATTCAACATTGACGGGCTAGCGGTTAGTTCGTGAACAAATGTTTAGAGACATACTATAAATATATATGACTGTCCCATGTATAGTGCAGTTATTGAATATTCAGTACAATTTGAAGCTACTATATTGTGCCTTCCCCAAGACGATATACTAATACTACGCCTGGGGTATAAGTTTCTGTCAAGAATTTGTGCACACTTTTGCCAATATACGCAATCAACCATCCAAAACGTCTCAAAACAAGACAAACGCAATCATTAAAATCTTAAGTGCAAATGGATAGACGGACTAGAAAAAAGCGCAAGATCGCCCACCGAAGAATCAAAACTCGCCGCGACCTTCTTGCAAACACTCAACATGCGCACCTATTTGAATGGGATAGCGGATTCTTTGCCGATGACGAAATGACCGAAGGATTTTCAGACAGGGGTAACGACAGTGAGGAAGAGAAGCCGCTAGATGACTCAGACAAATCTAGTAGAATAGACTCTATGAGTACCCGCAGCAGCGATACAGATATTACAGAAGATTTGCGAGATGTTGATTTTGTACAACTTAATTTTGTTAGAGAACCACCTCCGTCACCACCTCCACCACCTCCTCCGTCTAGTAATAACTCACCGGGGTATGCTGATAGCTCGGGATCGTGTAGCTGCAGTGACTCGTCTGGCACGCCATTTACTTCAAAAGAGGATGGCAACAATGATACTCAATGTTGAGCTTGCTACGAGTTATGCCAACTGCAGCACGAGACAGCCAGAAATATCACAGCTTTGTCAGTTACTTTTGTAATGAGTCTGTACCTCTAGTCTAACTGGAACCTGAAACTCTACTCAATCAATCCATTAATAGAAATATTATTATTGCAAATATGCCAATTTTTTCTGAAGACAGGATTGAAGAGTATCTCACACCTCATAAAATTGTGCGTATTTTATCAAAAAGTCTGCAAAAATATTGGTTACAAGACGCAAACAGAGAACAGGGTACAGAGTCATTCAACTGCTGGAATATACGTTGTGTTCTATACAAATGTGAAAACATAATATCACTAATCATGAGAGGTGTGCCAGGTCAACCAAAGATTGAAACCTAAAGAAAGGACAGATTGGCAAAATGCTGAAAAAGACGGGCAACAAAAAAATATAACATCGAATTTGAAAAAAGGCTGATTTTCCAAAAATCTTGCACTGCTATCTGTTAGGATAACTTTCAAAATGAAAATACCTGGTAGCAGAATTCTCGAAAACACCAAGAGTTATAAACAGAGTGGAAGTTGTCTATTTGTGACTGTAATTGCAATGGTTCTTGAGGACATTAGCAGGTTGAACAGTATGCTGATAACTATACATGATTACTGATAACCACAACTATAAACGATTATAAGTTGTAAATTTATACTTGTGTGCTATCATACAGTAAACAATGTCAAAGGTTATTGTGGTTAAATTACAGATGGCTCGTGTCAAATTCAATCATCCAATCCAATTTCGACCATTTCTAGCCAGTTTATCTTTCAATCTAAAGCTCATTTAGTAAAATAGCCCTTTTATACAAAAACTATATATATCTGTTGTTTTCTTAAACAAAGTCCGTTACTGATAATAAAATTCAAATGTTCTAATGCGTACTACAACTCTAAGGTTCAAAGATAATCTTCTGCACCTTTTTCTGGTCAAACAAATCATATCCTTCAACAGCATCGTCTAATTTCATAAACTTGCCAGTCAAAATGTCCAAATGGTCCTGCACCTTTGCAAGCAACTCCAACGATTCTTCAAAGATGGAACGAACAGGACATCTTCCAAAAGTAAGTGTGATGTTCTTTCCATACGCTTCATTTCCACTGAACGGAATTTCTGCGTTATGAACTCCAACAGAGGAAATGCGGCCCCAGGGTCTTACAATGTCAAACGCAAGTCTAAGAGCTGGTGAGAGACCAACAATTTCAAGCACAACGTCAGCACCTCTGCCTTCAGTTGCGTCTTTGATAATCTTTACCGCATCTTCGGTTTCAAAATTTATTGGGATTGCACCGAGAGCCTTTGCTTCGGCCAGCCTGGCAGGGACAGAATCAATGGCATATATTGTTTTGACGACAGTTTTCGCTGCGGCAATAGCACAAATCCCCACAGGCCCGCATCCAACTACCACAGCTACAAGAGATTCAGGATTAGGGGAGGTAAAAAGCCCGGCATTTCTGCCGGCATAGTATCCAGTTGGGAAAATATCAGCCATAAGTACTAACTTTTTCTCTTCAATATTTGGAGGTGCTTTGACTACTGTAGTTTCAGCTAAGGGAATTCTAACGTACTCGGCCTGGCCGCCATCAAGCAAAGGGTGACCGAAAAGTCTGGACTTCACACATCTAGACGATGCACCGTTCTTGCAATAGAAGCATTCTCCACAAGAGATTGTAAATGGACACACACAATTGTCTCCTTTCGCAAAGCTGGTGATAGCTGATCCGATCTCATAGACTTCTCCAGTGAACTCATGGCCCATTATGAATCCAGTTCCAGAGGGTTGATGGCCTCTAAACACATGCAATTCCGATCCGCAGAGCGCTGTGTATTTGACTTTTAGAATGATATCAGTCGGCTCCTCAATCTTTGGGATTGGCCTTTGTTCCAGACTAACATCATGGGGACCATTGAACACAACTGCTTTCATAGACATATTATTGAACTTTTTTTGACACTTTCACACACTTAACAGAGAAATTGAGAAAAGAAAGAAATGTGGAGAAAATAAACTTGTTTTATTCGACAGAAAAAAATATTTGAATCGAACAAAAAACGCATAGTATAATTTTCGTGGGGTGGATTTACGTTGCTCATCTCAAAACCGGAGAATTGACGTTTCTTGGTTCCCTTCAATCATTTTTTTGGCTTTCGTTAGCTAACGGCCTAGAAAAGTTTAGGTGCGGCGAAACCAATTCCGATTCCGATTTCATTTTCAATCTGAATTCTAATTCTAATTCCAATACCCAATTCTCATTCCATTTCATTGGTTTGGTTTTACTGACAATCTTACTCAGTAATAAATGGTACTATATGGGCATCCAAGAAATATCAGTTCAATTTCATAAGTCTGATTTGGTAATTGAATCATTGACATTTGAGCGATATTCACCTTCCTTATGATGATGAAAGTGTGGTAAATTCAGTGCAAAAATGGGGAAGAGCAAGCAGAATCATAAGACGGATCTAAGACTAGTGGCGGCTAAAGTCAAAATTGACAATGAGTTTTCTGGTTTATCGCAGTTGACTTTAAAGCGGGGATATAAGCTTGTAGCTTATGCACACTGGTGATTTCAAAATCAATACTAGTATCGAAGTTTTAGAAATTGGAAGCGTACCCTGTGTTTATGTATGAATTTGAGCCATGATTTCTCGGTTCAATTATGTGATATAACAATGGCTCATTTCTGTGGAAGTAATCCAAATCGCTACTTATATGAATCAAACAGGCTTTTGGTCATTAAAAGCATCATAAGTGCTATCTTGATCTTATATAATTGGTATAAGATGATTGTATTATCAGTGGTAGTAGTAGTAGTAGTAGTAGGCTTAAAAGTGTAATTGCAGACAGGAACTTACTGTAGTACATTTTTTTATCGATTGCGAAAATAAATTTATTGGTCACCCACAGATTCACTTTGCAGATACAGTCAAACCCAAACATAAGCATTGATATTTGCAAGGATATTCTACTGGTTTAGCATTTTTTGGACATTTTGAAATTTTTGTGTGTATAGTAAATATATCCCAATCCTCAATCTTTAAAAGCATATTCACCAGTTAAGCATATTTTTTCTCAAAAATTAGCCATGCTTATGTTTGGGTTTGACTGTATGATAATATGATTTGGGTGTTGGAAGCAGAAACACTACATTTCATACTTCAGTTGTGATTTCTCTACAGATAACGTGTTAAACATATGCACTACATTCTACGCTGGATAACGAGAAACTTTTGCTATATTACCCGACGATCTCCTGAAGACAAAGCTAGCATAAATCTAGGGCGTTGCTCTTTGTGAAGATGGATTTTTCAACGCTTACATTTGTATCAAATGCCATCAAACAAAGAAGCAAAAGGGTTTACACTGAGAATGATTACTGTCAATTGACATACTGATGGAGTAATTAAGTGGTTATTAATATTTATACTGCTATCTAAGCATAGCACGTTGAACTTGATCAGCCTTTGAAAGACGCTATAGCAAAGCAATATCTGAAACAATGAGTGAGGAGGGCTATTTCCTATAAAATCACTAGGTATAAAAACATTTGAATCCAGATGAACTTATATATCACTGACCCAGATTCTGGCAACTCAAAATATTGCAACAATTAAAACAAGACTAAACGTTTGAACGATGGTTCTAATTTAATTTGTAAAATATGTAAATATAACAAGCCGTAAGGTATGCCAATTTCTTTCCTTCGTGCAAGCTACTTTTCCGGTATGCTATAGTCCTGGTATATTTCATATACCAGCATTTTCAAATATAACCTTTACTTGCCTAAACTGCTTTTTACAGAACATGTTTTTAGAGGATCAGGTTGTCATATTGCGTGGGTGGTCACAGAAAACATTTTACATAATAGTATTATACTCAAACAATAAATACACAACACTGGTAATCATTGATATCTCTAACAATAAACAGTAAGCATTTGATTTGATCGAGTAGTAATTTCAAGTAAAAATAAACCAAACAGATTTGAATATCAATGCGGAATAAGGCAAAGAAGAATTTCTGGCCTTGGATTGCTTGTCAAGTTTCTCAGTTAATTGAAGAAAAGAGACAACAGCCTATATCTAATTTATAGAGACGTTCGTTGATCATAATAGTGTAACAAGACTTCTAAAGTTCTAAACAAAGGTGATAATTAGTATTGACTACTACTTTGCAAAATTGACTTACAATAGTAAATTAAGCCATTCCTTGCAATAAATGGTGTTTTGTATTAAAAACTAAATAACACAAAACCATTCAACAGTCGATATCTTTATTCAAACATCAATAATTATTATTAAATTTTTAAAAGGTGAAAACTGAGAGTTGAATTATGTTGGTGAGTAGTCTTATTTAGCTCAAGTCTGATACGCTATAGCTCAAGTACCTAAATTCCCGTAAGATGAGCTTTTGCACTAAAATTAACTGAGCCCAGGTTCCCCAGGGAAAATAAAACTTTAAAATTACAGAAGTTGCTCCTTCAAAATTACTTAACTCAACATATTTATGGACATCTGAGTCGGTCTATGAAACCTTTTTTGCCACCCGGCCTATATTAATCTCTCTTGTTTATAATTCTAGGTATAATTAGTTTCTTTCTTCATCTTAACTACGTCTTTTTCTATTCACTCTCCCTTATTCCATAATCGCAGTCCTCTGGAAATTATTTCCGTCATGCCTCTCGATAAAAATGATGAAATGCCGGTGAAGATATCTTTCAATGGAAAGGTATCTAATCACAAATTACACAAATCTTGTTTTGGTCAACACACCTTACCCGCTTGGATTAGTGCTCAATTCTCTCTACCTCCTAACAGCTTTATTATCGGTAGAAAATCAAAGAAATTAAAGGGCAAGTACACACCTATTGTGAGCCCTGAGTCGTATAGAGAATTGGCAAGGTGCCTGCTTGTGAAGGAACTTATTGTTTTCAAAATTGCGCTTACAAAAGAGGCTTCCGTTCGCACTGGCACTCATGATATTGCCTCTGTATCCGGGTCCATACCTGTTGTTGAAGCAACAAAATCTGATTTTAGAGATGAGAACAATATTGCAGACCCATCTACACAGCCATCTGATGAACCTAAGCCACAATACCCCCAGCCCCGTTTGGAATCATACAATAAACCTGGAGAGCGTCAAAGAGTCGACGGGAAACCTGAACAAACAGAATCTGCTCCTAAAGATAATCGTTCCACCTCTGAATTACCGTCTTGCAACCCTTCTCAATATGGTCGCCCTCGAAATTCACTGAGCGATTTTCATGAAGACATCTTGTATGGGTTCTCAAATTTCTTAGCAAAGCAAACTGAAACTCTCAATCAACTCGGCGAGTACCTTACCAATGGAAAGCCTCTTGTATCTGCTTTTGCAGAAAGCATCGTCAAAGATTTCAATAAATCAGGCGTCCAGCTCAATGACTTTCTACAGAATGAACTTGTGAGTTTGGTTGACTTTTTGTGCAAGGACAAGATTGTCGACTTGGAAAAGTTGAGGGAAGCTACAAAATTGAAATTGACAAACCATTTGACACAAAGTTTTGGTAATACGGATGGACCCCGTTTGTTCGGTGGCCCTGGAAGGCAAAACGGCTTAAATGAAGTTCATGAATCTTTAGAGAAAAGCATTTCAGATTTCCGTAGGCAGCAATCTTCGTTTGTTCCTCCTGAGCCTCGAACTCGCCACACTCATTCCAATACTACAACTTTGGCAAAATGCTATAGATGCGATAACCCGGTCGGCCCCTATGCATTCAAATCAAATGAAGATGATAGTCATTTGATTTGTATTGGTTGTTTCAGCGACTTAGTTAAAGATAGTGACGTCGAAATGATGATGAAGAAGTACAAGTTTGATCGTTCCTTGGAGAGAGCTGCAAATATCAACACCCAAAATAAACATATGGAATTATCAATCAGCAGAGTCTGTTGCGACTTTTGTGATCAAGATGTTACCAGGTCAGTTTGCCATAAATGTTTAAAGTGCCCTGATTTTACACTATGTGATTCTTGTTTCAGTCATGTCCATAATATCCATGAAGGCCATTCCTTTGTTCGTCTCGTGGACATGAAGAATCAAATTTACAACGTCGTTCCTCAAACTCGCACTGTTCATCGTCACATACTATGCGATGGTGCTTTCTGCATTGGAAGGGAAAATTTCGGTGAAATATCTGGCCCTAGATATAGCTGCATTAACTGTCCCGGTTATGATCTGTGCGCTAGTTGTATGGCTAATCCAAATACCGGTCACGACCCCTCTCACATTTTCATTCTCATTGAAACTCCTATTGAAAGGTCTATGCGCGATACTCCCTCTGGTATTGTGGATCGCTTAAAAACTTGCGCTAGAATAGCAATTCGTGCTGCCGCTAACTATGATGAGCCTCAAGAGCCTGCAACAGAAAATGATTCTGATGACGTTTTCACAGACGCTATGGAAGAACCTGTTATTAGCGAGCGCGAAAATACTCCCAGTTCATACCAAGTCTCAGAATCTACTAGGGACAACTCCTCAACTGCTGTTTCCTCAACAATGCAAACTCAACGAACTGCCGTCCCATCATCGAGTCCGACAGACTTTGAAGAATCAGCAGCTAGTGTTGCCGCTGTTATTTCTGAGGAAAGTTGTGATGATAGAAATGACAATAGCTCTAACCTTTGTTCCAACATCAACACCACTGAATCAGTTGCTGAATTCCCCAATGTTGTAGAGGAAGGTAACACTGACAGTCTGAGCAATGATGGCTCAGGCACAAGTGTTGCTCTTTCAGTCTCTGATGCCGTTGAAAAAGACGATTCTGAAAATTCACCTAACTCTGCGAACGATCTTGATGAAGATGATAAGGCCACTATCCATATTTCCTCTCCCGAATTTGAAGTTTCTAGAGTGTTCGCAAACTCAGTTGAGATTCTCAAAGAAACTGAAACTGCCCGAGTATACTCTATTGAAGTTTCCAACGACACAGCCAGTGAATGGCCGAGTACTACACATATTAGAAGACCTAATGGTGATGTGTCGTCTTCACCTGGTTACACAATTTCTCCTGGACAAACACAAAGTTTTGTTATGTCTGTAAAGCCTGATATTGAGCTGGACTCTCTCAAGCTTGTTCTTGCAGGATATGAAATTGATTTGTATACAAGCGAGTCTTTGCCACACAGTCACAAAACTCTAGATAAAATTCGTTCTGCCGGATCTTCATCCTCTAATTTGAACTCTTCTGATGTCATTCTTCCGAGAATTTCTATGAGTTCTTCTGGAAGCGAAAAACAAGAAGAAACTTCCCAGGTGATTGAAGCCTTTATGTCCGCTAACATTGCCTCTCCTGTTTTGTCGCCCAAACTAAGTGCCGAGCTTGAATCTTCATCGGAACACTCGAGTTTTGAGGATGACGACGACGATGATGATTTGGATATTATTTCTAGAAGCGACACACCTTCACAGGTAATGTCAGAGAGTAGTGTGAATGTTACTGAAAGAGCTGATTTTTCAATCGATGAAGATGATATGTTTTCTGACAGCGATTACGAAATTATTGACAGGGAGTAGATGACGATGTGTTATGATTATGTATAATTTGTATGATGTGATAGGCTGTTATTAATTTTTTTCTTGGTTTTGACCGATATATATCAATGTTATAAGTATTAGTATTTTCAATTTTAGTATGCTTTATTTTTTGTAAAAGGTATAACTGAATTGATCGAACAAGTATACCATGCTAGTTGAAGTGCATGTTGTTAAATGTACAGTACGTACTGGAAGATGATATCATGGATATGGCCATTGTAGAAGCTGAAAAACAACTTATCGAAAACAAAAATTGAATAATACCAAAATCACTAAGTGCAATTTGCGGGATGCTTTTCTGCAGTATCCAATAAGTACGACAGCTACAAAATTAAGGAATAGAATTGTTTCTTTTTGATTCCAGCAGGGAGTTGGACAATTTATACGTATGAAGCCCCAGTTTTCATGTGGTAAATTATGATATCACTTGAAGATTATGGCTACAATAAGTTTCCCATAGTGTCAGTCAGTGTACGGTATAAAGTGTGTATCTGGATACCATCACGTCACTGGCGCTTAAGTAAATTTATAAACTATGAGACCTACAATTTAAGATTTGGAATGTAGAGCCAAAAATTGGCGGAAAACAAGTGCGTTGATTGCGCCGTGCTGATAAGTGTGGAGAAATGGGGGTATGAATCTGTCCTGTTCAAGTGAAAAGAATAGTGACGAAGTACCTGTGTAAATTCACCTGAAAGACTTGTGTGCTTTTTCGGGTCACTCGTTTAAAAAGGGTTTTGAAGTCTCATTTGTATATTGTTCTTGATTGACCAATGCGTCAATACAATCTATCAAAAAGACAATCAAGCATATTATCTATTTTTGTACAGTACGTAATTTACTGGTAATTTGGGACCTTATGATTGGCCATAATTTAGCACACACAGAAGTAAATAGTTTTCCTAAACAAACCAGAAAAATCAAACCAGAATGACCCACTAGTATAAACAAAAAAGACTACAATAACAGTCTACAGTACACAAAAGTTTGTCGTGACAGGTATATTTGATGAAATTTGTCACTTGAATGTGGGAACGGTTGACTATGGTTTGAGAGTGTATGGCTTGGTGTACAGTAGCAAAGGTTGTGCAGCACCAAATTGGATAATGAATGAAGACCAACTTGTGTTGGATTTCATGAAGATCTGGGATGATATAATAATATAAGATATTTGCGTAGGCGGTGGTGTTTTGTTTACGTGCACTGAAGATGAATTTTTATTGTACCAGTGTATATTGAGATTAAAGTGTGAGTGGTAGGTGAATTGTGGAGCATGATGTGACAATTGAAGTTTCTTCTAGTTCCGTAGAAATGCGGGTTATAGAACCAGTATATCACATCTGTTGAAAGTGAGCAGATATGCCCTATTTATAAATGATATCAAACATACAGTAGTAGACTATAAAATCTCAATTTCTCAACATAAAATTGATTCTACACTCATCTACATTGGAATTTTATCATTATATCCCAATCTGTTTCCCTTGAGTTTAACCAATTTTGTCTTTGTTTTGGATAGAATATATAATTATAGACAGTATAAATAATAATTAGCTGACGCTGCTTCATACGACTTGATGTATACACTTTTGCGCAGTAGGTAGACAGTATTTGTAAATATACCAGCTGTTCAAACATCTCAATGACAACTATGAAAATAGCAGTGTATAATGGAATGATGTCAAAAATATTAATAAAAATACGGGCAAAATAAGGCGACAAAAACATCTTATTCGCTCCACTAAATGCAGTAACTCCGTCTCAAAGCTTTACCAACGTTCATTTCTTCATCTTTCCCTTTAGTTAATAGTAGCTTTCATGTCTCCAATGCAATATTAGTTTTAGAAATCACTTTTTTCTTCGTAAGATCCCTGGTTTCATGAGTCCGGATATGTCGTTGCAACTGGTCATTTCTTGCAAATCCTTTTCCGCATCCTTCATGTGTACAAATGTACATTTTTTCTGATTGATGTGCTATTGAAAAATTAGTTAGTATTTCAGTATCAATAAAAATGTAAATCAAAACCGCGTGTTAGAAAACTATACTCACTTTTCATATGTTTGGCCAAATTTGAAGATTCTGAAAATTTTTTCTCACACCCAGGCCATTTGCACTTCAAAGGTTTTTCACCAGTATGAGTTCTCATATGAACTGATAGCGCAGTACTCGCTGCAAAATTTTTCCCGCAAACTTTACACTTGAATGGTTTCTCGCCCGAATGGATACGTGCATGCTGCTTGAGAACTAACAACTCAGAGAATCGGTTTCCGCAAATATTACATTTGAAAGGCTTATTTTTGGTGTGTGTGATTAAATGGCGATGAATTTTCTGTCGTTGTGCAAATGGTCGGTGTTCACGTTCACATCCAGCCCAGTAACACGTGTATTCATTTTTACGTGCCCCGATATGGTCATCAATTACGTGCTGGTTTAAATCTTGCGTGCAATTGAATACTAGTCCACATTCACCAGAAGTGTTTGGAGGGTGCCATCGACATATATGTTTTTCTGGAACACCTAAATCTTGCCCACCATCTGATAAATGCTGTATGTGATTGTTGGCAGACTCAAAATCAGTTAATAATGAGTCGTTGATACTCTTCGAAGATATGGGAGATGCTTGCTTTTCTTTTTCCAAACCAATATATTGACCACGCTGTCCAGAAGATTCAAGAAACGTAGAGTTTGTGGATTTAGAACCACTAGACTGAGGATCCAGGAAATTGTCTCGTACCTCCGAAGGCATAGAGGACACCATCGAAGAAAGATGAACATCTTTGAAATGGTTCATAAAATCGTGATAGTCACTGGTCACATAAGCACAGTTTTTCCATTCGCACTTAAAAGTAGGAGTACCGTCAGTAGATACAGTTGAGGTATTTTGGTGTTGGTCAAGCTGGTGATTTTCAAGCATACGCAAGTTCGTAGACACAAACTGACAATCATCAAAAGGACAAGAGATGCCTTGTTCCAAAGACATGTTACTGGCATCAGTCTTGAAACCTGATTCCTCAGTTTCAGTTTTTGTGTTGATGGTCTTGTTGCTGGAATGACATGCACTATGAGGGTACTCTCTGGATGAAATACTGTGTGAAGCCTTTATATGTTGCAAGACATCGTCTAATTGCGTCAGTTCAACGTTACATTCATCCCAATTACAATGAAGAAATATGTCATCCTCACTGAATTCTTCAAAAGGTCTTTTGGCTTTGCTTTGTGCAGGATAGACGTTTTGAGAGTTAGTCTGAGCTAATTTATCCAAAGAAAGATGATAGTTTTTTAGATGAGTGTCAAACTCTGTCTCACTAGGAAAAATAGAGTCATCACATCCATCGCCCCAATGGCAATAGAACGTGGGTTGTGAGGTCAGCTTTAATTGTTCTTCCAGTGATAGTTGTATGGTTTGAGGGCTAGCATTAGCTGTCGATTGGTCTAGAGTAGGACTATCGTAAGAGCTTGGCGTGTTATTGGTATGACTACTAAGCTGCGGAGAATTCATGTCTCTACTTGATAGCACAGGTGAGATCGCAAATGGATTCGTTTGGTTTGCTTGTAGTTGTGTAGATTCATCTGTAGTGTTCAGGTGCAGACCAAACTCCCCATCATTTTTTCTTGATTGGTCCATAACGCTGTCCGTAAAAAAGTCCATCTTGTCAATACTTGTCAACGTGGAGTCTTTCGAAAGGGGATCTGTTGAAGGATTAACGGAGGCGATTGAGTTCGACCTTGATGAAAAGGAGGATGATGAGTTAGCACTTTCATTGCTGCTAGTGTAACTTGCTGGCTGCGAGACTGGCTTTCTAAGATATTCATTGTTGTTTGTGCTGTTTTGCGAGTGAGAATGGTGATGGTGATGATGATGGTGGTGGTGATGGAGAGCCCTCAAAGAAGCTATTGAGCTTGGGGCGGTTGAATACTGTCTTTTTGGAATCCCTTTGATCCTCTTAGAGTTCAATAGATATAAATCTGATAAGGTTTTTGGCGGCGAGAGTGGCTTAGGCAGAGCAAAGCAGTTGGGTTGCATTTCAGTATTATCTTGTGCTACTGCTTCTGCATCTGCACTGGTAGATTGTTCATTATTTTTCTCCACATTTTGGTACACAGGATTGTCACTAAACTTTTTAATACATTTTTCGCAGGAATCATTCGGATCAAAAAAGTCTTCACAGTGCGCAGACTGACATTCGATACAGCTGAAAATGTCTATAAAGGATGTTGGCGAAGATTCCGAGAATTTGATATTTTGATCGGAGTTGTCTAATGGTGATAAGTTCAGCCCCTCATTGGAAGATAGATCGACATTTGCTATATTGCTGGTAATCTGCGAAGATGAATCAGTACAATTTGATTTTTTTTGCCAGCTACCAAAACCTAACGAGAGCTGATTCATTCGACCACTCATCAAGCTTGGATCACATATACTACATGGTTCGTCGTTGTCTATACTGGAGCCACGTTGATGTGTATATTGAGATTTGTTGATAGATCCATCTTGATTTTGGCCTTTAGAATCATTGGAACGTTTTTCTAACTCATTCATGTTCAACATCAATCCAAATCACAGTAAACTAGCCGAGATATTTGGAGTTGAACAAGAAAGAGAAAGAAAAATTTATGAGAGACTGTCTGTATAAGAGTAAAAAAAATAACAAAAGTACCTTGCTGGTTCTTTGAAGCCAAAAGGATTTTGGGAGAGATTTTTTTGGCGGCACTAATGCACGGCTGACGTTAAAACTGTTAAAATTGCAGTGTTCAAATCAGCACAAAACAAATAATAATCTATCTTGACATGAAGTCGAATTTCTGCTCGATTATTGTACAAACATGACGGCTCATATTTTACCTTAGTTGTGCCAAAGCACTAATTTCAAAATTTCACCACTGTACCGTACGTGCTGAGTGACTTCTTCAGTAATTTCCAGTTGTAAAGCGTGACGGGAATGGGAATCGCAGCAGGCTCGATAACAAAAATTTGCAACTGAGCTAGCTCTCGATAAGATTTATGCTGACATTATTTTGTCAATACGATGATGTAATATGTGCAAATAATAACAAAATTGACACTTTTTAAAAATAACAGTTACTGTACTGTAAACACGTTCAGCAACATCGCAGATCGAACTGGATATTTCTAACTGGCTCCAAAATGTTGTGAATTTATTGGGGGAGAAAAAAATTAAAATGGACCACCAAAATGTATGAATTTGTTCGTCAAATGACAGAGTCACTTGCCCTTTTCTTCAATTAGTATGCATGGCTCTCTGCATTCTACAAACAAAATGGACGTTAGTATCGAAATATTGACCCTGCAAACTTTTGATATGCGACAATCTAGTATTCTGTATTGTGTGTATAGCAGCTCATCTAAACAATATAAAAGCATTGATCTCTGGCGGCACCTGTCAAAAATTCGTAACCAATTGAAAAAAAATTTCATAAAAAAAAAGAAACCTGATGACAGAAAAACTTCTCAATAAATTGTTCATTTTTGAAAAAAAATTATCTTAAATTTTGTAAAGATTTGATCCTGGTTTCAAAGAAATTTCACATGCTTGATATCTCAAACTCATTATCATTTTTATTGAAAAAAATAAGGGGATTCACCATATTGAAATCGGGAAATTTAGTATAATATTATTGTTTTGATATTCTACTGAGTATATTGACATTGATATTAATATGTTTAGAGTAGTATAGGTCATGATGACACATTAAATTCAAACTAAGAAAAAGAACTAAAAATGAACATCAAGTCAAGTTGATTTATTCAAGTCAATTACTCACTTGTTTCAACAAGATTTATTTGTAAATTTGATTTATAGCACAATACGAGCTAGGTTAGCTAACTTAATTGGTCCAGAATCGGGTGCCAGTAAAGAGATCTCTAAAATTCGTATTCAGTTTTTAACAGATTTAGTAGAATTTGGTATAACAAGTTTTCAGATAGGCTCCAACTTGCGAGAGAAACATTTCCACCCTATTTGGGACTACTTTAGGCATTTCTATACATATCCCAATTTAAGAAGCGTTCAGTTTTTATGGTATTATAAAATGGGCATATGAAATTGATTTGTATTCTCCTAATAACATTTTGTGCTGATGCAGATGAATTCCATTGTTCAAAAAATGATATCAAGACAGTTGGTTTCAAGTAAATTCCGGTTTAACCTAGCTCCGGAATCTTTGATCTTTCACCGATTGGATTTCAATGCCAGTATTTTTGTACATACTGTACGAGCTAACATTTGCAACTGTCTATCTCTACGGAATAACGCTCTATTTCTCGATTTGAGTAAAATACGGTCCATATATTCCATTCACATGTAGCTCTGTTGTCCGTTAGTGTAACTGTCTTCTGGAATATAAAACTACACACGACGTAACGCACCATTTACCGTTATTACTTGTAGTGCTCTTTTGAGAGTTGAGAAGGACACTACAGTATATTGCTTTATATATCAAAGTGTCATTAAAATTTCTACTCTTTAACCTTTGCACATTAGCATATTCGAGAAAAGTTCGTGGAACACTCTACCTCATAAAATAGTTAAAGAGTCAAACTTTACGATCATCACACAGTTGGCCTGTCCCCTAAGGGAAATTTACAACAGTGACCTATTAAAACTTATCAAAACTAGTAAGTTACCTATGACCACTTTTTGACTTTTCCAGAACTGGAATAAGCTAAGTCTGTGCTAGGAACACTTACCAGATCCTTTATAATCAAAGCTGTGCACAGAGATGTGTTTGTTAATATCGATATTTACAAAAGTTCTAAGTGTATATACACAGGAGAAAAATGGAACTTGTTCCGGTATTCATTCAATGACTGTTATCTGTAATGGATTGAATATCTAGCCAAGTTCAAATGTAGAAAATCAACTAGAGGTATCACAAGTATTGAATCTAAACCCCAATAATGATTACAATCCTTTTTGTATACCCAGCTGCTCAGAATTCTCAAACAACTTTTCTACCGAAACACAATAGACTACAATATCTAATTTTAGTCATAACAAATTTATATCAAATTTTTTGATATTGGTGATTTAATTACTGGTTCCGATAAAATTTACACCCTAGGTGTATTATGACCAAGTGCCAAATCTGAAACTCTAAAAATGTCTTATCGCAAGCATATAAAAATATGATTTCTCTACGTACTGCTACTGTACCTCCACTATCTTTTTACAAAGTTTTAGGTACCCATCGTATAAATACAACACAGTGACTTGTATCAAGCAAGGCTAGGGTTCCAAGTCCTCCAAAAATATACGTTTCAATTTCTTGATTCTATCCCAAATCGGCCTTGACTTGAACTCTTCTTTATAGATCGTCCTTACACCTCTTCACATTAATACTCAATGTCTGACATATCAATAGACCCGATTCTGCTGATACTAGCAGAAACTACCCATATAATGTCTGCCATGCGTAAAAACGCTAGGTGGGCTCAATCGGGAATGGCAACTATTTTGGGCGTTCCATCAACCACCGAAACTGACGGTGAAGAGGATTCTCTTGCATCTAGGTTGGGATTGAAATCCAAAAAAAGCTCTTCTGGAAACGTAAGCTAGACCGCACCACCGCACCGCTAGATTGATTTTTTGACTGACTTTACTTGTTATTAGGACAATCCTTTGATTGCGAGCTTTGCAAAACTTCGATCTGATTTAGCTCATTGCAATAGCTTAACAGACCTTCCTGCTGACGCTATATTTGCACCGTTTCTAGAAGTGATTTCTTCCCCCACGACAACTGGACCAATTACATTTATTGCTCTTTCATCTATCACTAAGTTTCTAGATTATAATATTGTTTTCAAAAGTTCTCCAAGCTTGCAACAGGCAATTTCGAATTTAGCCGTTGCTATCACGCATTGCAGGTTTGAAGCTACCGATCAGGCAGAGGATGACGCCGTTTTACTTAAAATATTATCTTTGATGGAAGAAATTGTGTGTGGAATTGGTAATGACTTGTTAAATGACGAAAGCTTATGCGAAATCATTGAAACTTGTTTAAGTATGGCGTGTCAAATGCGAAGGGGGGATTTATTACGGAGGTCGGCTGAGATGACTATGATAAAATTAACCGAAGTAGTGTTCAAACGCCTTTCAATGATTGAACCCGAAGTAGTCATTGATGCCAAAGAAGCAGAAACCAGTGAATTGCAATTGCTGGAACCGAGCAAGGAAACAATTGACTCACATGTCCCTATTAACAACAGCAGTGAAACCAACTCTGAGACAAAACATGAAGGACAAAATCAAAGTCAAAGTCATATTACCAAACCTTTTCAAAAGTATGGCCTCGCTTCATCTCGCGAATATTTCAGGGTTTTAATCTCAATTATAGATACTGCGAATTTCCATCAGTACACGGATGCTACAAGAATTATGGCCTTGCATTTAATCAATGTAGCTTTTGAGGTAGCTGGATCGCACATTGTCTCTCACGAATCGCTTCTCAATCTAACCACCAACCTTTTGCTCAAGCATTTATTACAGTTAATACGTCTTGAAAATCCATTTCTTTTACAGAAATCTCTACGCGTTTTCAATACGGTTCTTTATACTACTAGAAGCCACTTGAAACTGCACCAAGAAGTGTTCTTAACCTATATTCTTACTTGCCTGAGTCCGATAAACGACATATCTAGAGAAGAAGGAGTCGATGGAATATTTTACGACGGTGTTCCCAGTATACCACGAACTGTCATTGATGCATCACCATTTCCTTCTAAAGTTTCAACCCCCGTTGGAAATAAATCAGCTACTGAAAATTCGGCTGATCCGTCTTTTGTGACGATCAGGTCACCAGACTCAAGGGAAATGATGGTTGAAGCAATAACTAGTCTCGCACGAATGCCCTCATTTTTTGTTGACTTGTTTGTCAATTACGACTGTGACGTGGATAGGGCTGATCTTTGTGTGGACATGATAGGGTTTCTATGTAGAAGTGCTTATCCTGACTCTGCAAGTTGGTCTACTTCAAGTGTACCACCATTGTGTCTTGACGCTGTTTTGTCTTACCTAATATCTTTGGCTCAGCGCCTGAATGATAAACCTGTTGATCATAGTGTCGCTGAAGAGGCGATGAAAAACAAGATCAGGAAAAAGCTTGTGATTGAAGCTACGGAGTGTTTCAATAAAAATCCCAAAGAAGGTCTTTTGCTTCTAGTCAAAAACAAACTTATTCCTGACGATAAGGTGATCAGTGCTGTGAAATTTTTGAGGCGATCTGGAAGAATTGATAAGAAATTACTAGGAGAGTTCTTAGCTAAACCCAAAAATAAAGAATATCTTGATCTGTTTATTGAGGATTTTGATTTTTCCAACAAATCTCTAGATGAGGCTATGAGGGAGATTTTTGCATCATTCAGACTTCCTGGAGAATCTCAACAAATTGAAAGGATTATGGAGAAATTTGCCGAACACTACGTGGCTGGTGAAAATAATGCAAAACATGTTGCTGATAAGGATGCTGCTTTTATATTAGGTTACGCAGTTATTCTTCTGAATACGGATCTGCACAGCCCCAAGATCAAACGCCATATGACTATCGATGAATTCAAAAGGAACTTACGGATGACGAACAACGGAAAGGATTTTGACCCGGAATATCTGGAGAATATTTATTACACTATTAAACAACGTGAAATTATTATACCCGAGGAGCACGACAATGAAGAAAGTTTTGAACAAAGCTGGAAAGACGTTCTAGTTAAATCACAAACTGTAGGAGAATTCAAAATTTGTAATACTAACGCCTATGATAAAGATATGTTCGAATCAACATGGCAGCCAGTTGCAACAATGCTTTCATATGTCTTTGCCACCGCGAGTGATGAAACTGTGTTTTCAAGGGTTATCACAGGGTTTGATCATCTTGCAAAAATTGCCGCTCACTATAAAATTCCAGGAGTTCTTGATCAGATTTCAATTGCACTTTGTAAGATTTCAACTCTATCTGTTGGAAATCTCGAACTACCGAAATCAACTGTGGAAATGCAGCTCGACTCAGAAAAAATAACAGTCAGTGACTTATCAGTACAATTTGGCTTGGACTTCAAAGCACAACTTGCTACAGTAGTTATGTTCAAGCTTCTAAAGAACAACATCATTGCTGTTCAAGATAGTTGGAAAGAGCTGTTAACGGTTTTAACAAATCTATATCTTTACTCTCTTAATGGCCCCTTCACGACGGAAAAACAAATTCTTTTTGGACTGTCAAAGTTGGAATCTCCCAAACCTTCAAATACCTTATCACAGCATAAATCTGGTAAAGACTCAGGTCTATTCTCAACTCTTTCTTCATACATATCCGGGTACGCTGACTCAGTACCTGAACCTTCTGTGGAGGAGATAGATGCAACACTTTCTACTCTTGACTGTATAAAGTCATGCGATATACAAAAATTATTTGAAAGTCTACTGGAACTCCCTCAATCAAAACTCATTTTTTTGGTAGACACTGTTTCTGAAATACTCCCTAAACTTTCTGGCCAAGCACTATCTTACCGTCAACATCTTTATCCCAGCGTACTCTATTTATTAGATTTTATTACGCTCATTTCCATCGAATCTGGTGACTTAGAAGTTTCCAGGAAAGTAATAGGTTTATTGAAAGATTATTTGAATGAATGGGAGTTGGACGATAAAGATTATCTAGTAAGAGTGTTCCTCTACTATTTGACTATTCTAAGAAATGGCACTGATGATCTTGCAAATGAACTAGATGAGTTGCTCGATATCATGTCTAAGATCAAGGATGTTGTTTTGCTTTCGTGTTTACCCCATCTAGTTCCTGCACTAATTTCATTAGCAGACGATTATGCCTGGTCTCAGAGTGAAGTGCTCAAAAATCATCAATACTGGGGCTTACTTCGATTAGCTGCTAGTAACAGAGATAGCACATCCACTATATTCTCATTTATAAATGACATGATTACCAGAGATGACAATAAGATTAATCTTCAAAATATTGTTCCGGCGTTAGATGTTCTTGGTGAGATTACTAGTGTCGGAGCATGTGGAGCACAGCTTGAGCAAGATAAGGCTGCGATTGCGTTTGAACTCAGGAAAAAGTATGACCATCAAACATCAATAAAGAAAGCAAAAGAGATAATTGCTGGAATGGAACTAGATGTTCAACGTGCTATCACTTCTTTGAATCTGGTGTACAAATTGGGGAATGTTGTTGAAACTGCTACAGAAGACAAAAATGCTAACTGGTTAGATGTTTGGTATCCGTTTGTTAGAACGATTTCGCAACAATGCATTAACCCGTGTAGGGCAATCAGAGCGCATGCTTTCAGTTATTACCAGAAAGCTGTTTTATCTCCTGTAGTGCATGACCATCATGAATTCAATTGGGTCGGAATCTTTAGTCAAGCTCTTTTCCCCTTAATTGATGCACTTTTAAATCCTGAGGTTTATGACACTGACCCTGTGGGAATGAAGCGCACACGATTGGAGACTGCTGCACTGGAATGTAAGGTGTTCTTGCAGTACGTTGTTCGCACAACAGAGAAAGGAGGGTCGGATCAAGAAAAACTGGATCTTTGGTTAAAGGTACTAGATACGCTTGATAGACTCATCAGCAGCACTTATAAAGGAAACTTGGAAAGTGACGATCCTTTAGAAGAAAGTGTCACTGAGTCAGTTAAAAATTTATTGCTAGTTATGAAAAGCAGCGAAGAAGATGGAACTAATGAAAATTTCTGGAATGAAACTTGGCAACGGGTTGACAAAATTTTGCCTAGCCTAAGGCAGGAAATTGAGAATTCAACTGGTACCTCTAAACGGGCAGTGTCTGATTTGGCAACAAGCAAAGATGAAAATCCCACCGCAGTAGCTCCTGTACAAGATGAAAAGGCTAGTCAAAAAGTTGATTCACAAAACGAAAACGCAGAACCAGCATCTAATAGTGCTTCCGAGCCAGCACCATTCCCAGTTCATGACGATAAAAAGCTCTTGGATTCACCAACAGTTTCTACAGAAGACTCCTCAGATGTCACTAAAGAGCAATCAAGTCTTCAAAATTTGTCTGCTTCTTTGGACTCTCCTATGACTCCCTCAGCCGATCAAATAGCTGGAGATCAAGATTTGGACGAGGTTCCGTTCCCTGCTCTGGAAAGTGAACCAGCTTCTTCTGGGGATGAGGTGAAAAATGAGAAATTGGAAGGTCATCCAAGACATGATAGCGTTGACGGAGTTTTGGTGGATAAAGAGTAATATAGTCAAAAGTATATAGTAGCATTGTTGTTGCCTATTCGTTTTGATTTAGTGATTAACTATAGGTATAGCTTAAAAGTATAATATTATGTGCATCGTATTGTTACAAAATTTTATGGTTTTATTCCAAGATTTAAAAAACTTAAAAGACTATGACCTGTATAACCTATCAACGATATCTGCTAACTTAACGCATTTTGGAATTAAACATACATACAGACTTAAATATGTTTGAAAAACTCAGACACTACTAGATATTACCTATAATTGAATCTTTCATCAACCCCCTCTTTCCTCCAAATCTCCCGAATTTGCCCATCCAGTATGAGTACTATTTTCCACCACCAAGCTTTTAATCTCCTCACACTCACTGTACGAGTAAGTCAAGTTATGCACTTCCTTTTCGCGGATATAGACTAGGTAATATGGTGTTGGAGTGTCACGTAAATTTTTCCCAATATGCTCAAACACCTCATTTGTATCTACTTGGGTCACAAATTCATCATTGTATTTACGCCAGACTTCGGTCTTGTGGTCTTTGATGTACACGTAATAGTGCCCTTTGATAGGTGTGCCAACATGAATCATTACTGCATGTAGAACGTACTCAAATTTGGCGCATTTCGAGTTTTTGCGATCCAAAGAATGTTGAAGTGAGCTGATAGAAGTTGTCATTACTGAAAAAGCAGTTAGTTCGAAAACAATGATGAAAAGAAATATTTAAACACTTACCATCCAAGGTCGTTGCGAGAGCTTCGATACTCGTTTCAAGATTGTCGATACAAGTTGATTCAACCTTCAAGTGCCTGTTGTGCTGCTGAGCTTTAAGCCACTCAACTGAGGTGTTTAGAACCTCAGAAGCATCATAAGTCACACCGTTCTTCTATGAGATTCTGTTAGTTTCAATATCTATATCAAAAATTGTCATGATATTGGGAGAGTCTCACCTCAATTTTACTGATATCATAATACTCAGCTTTCATAGAATTGAGTTTCTCGTTCCATTTTGCAATTTTGCTTCTTCGATTAGGATTGAAATCAGCTGTATATCTATCCAAGTATAGCCTTTCAGGAACCTGTACCTCCACCGTATTTTTGTACGAAACCAGTTTCTCCTTATCATACATGGCTCTTTGAATATGAATGTGAAGTATGGGTGGAATGTCTAAAAGCTCATATTGCTGAACTAAATCAGATTGCTCAATCTGTCTTTTCTCAAAGAAATTATCCAGCATGGAAATAAGTGAAATTGTTCCCTCCTCAGAATCAGGTGCCAATACAATAGTGTTAAATCTCTCTTTTGTTGATGTAATCTCAGAAGGTTTGGTAATAGTGTTTTTCATGGTCCCATAAAACAATTCTTTGATAATATCGTACTGTTCCCCATCGTCTTCAATACCAACAGGTCCTAGAGCAGCTTCTATTTGGAACAGCATGCTTTCGAAACATTCTGCAATATCTTGTTGAGACCAAGAGATAGCACTGTCAATTATATTTTCATCCTTTTCTAAAGGGTGAGTAGAACGATATTCGTTTATCGGGGGCTTCACAGTATTTTTTGAATTTTTTGTCGAGCAATTTTCAGAATTGGTACTATCCGAAAATAGTTCTGTCTCAGTGGCAGTGCTTGAGTCAGTGTCTAGGTCTGAACCAGAGTGTAAAGATCTGGTAACTTCGCTAATGACATCGTCTTCGTTCCATGGAGCAATGAGCGCTAAATAGGCAAGGTTTTTGTTTGGATTAACAACTGGTCTGGATGAATTTTTCATGTCCCGAAATAACTGGCCGAGAAGCTTGAAAAACTCAAGACCGCGTTCAATCTCTTTAAGAGTTACTGAACGGCGACCAATACGGCATTCGCGCTCGAATTTATATCCGTCATTTGGTAATTGCAAGATGACTTTTTCTCGTAAAGGGTTAATAGAGAAAAAATATTGAAGGAGAGAGTTAAGGTAGCACGTATTTCCAACATTCATGAGCCCAACCGGATGATTGAATTCAGTTGGACTTGGTAAAGAAGAGTTACCAGTGGACCCTGTATAAATAGGTGCGGTTAAATTTGCTTCATCATTTTCGGAAGTTTCATGTGGATAGTATGAAGAAGAAACTTCGGGTATCACTGAAATAGCAGTTGCGTTCACAGGTGTGATGGTTTCACTGCTGGTATTCATAGTTTCAAAGAGTTTCATATCAGATGATAGTTTACCTATTGAACTTGGGCTAGTGTAGTGTGCACTATTACTACTATCGCTTCCAGAACAACGAAGACCATCGTAGTCAGAATCAAGTTCTGATTCAGTAGACTCACATTCTCTTTGATACTCTATTTTATGTCCGCTCACAAGGTCTTTTGCAGAGTCACTTTTCTTCATAATTGAAGTATGAAAACTTTGCGTGGATTTCAGTATCTTATTTTGAGTAGTAACAAGCTCGCATCTTTCACGCAAATAGTCATCGTTTATATGGTTGACCACAACATGTAATGCTCTATTTATTTTCTCGAAACTCCTGCTATCGGCTTTATCAACAAGTAATTGGTATTTTTCAAAAATAGTATCTCCGTCTTTACAACTTTGAGGAAGCCCAAGAATCCCATAACACATCTCTATTGAGAGTGTTTCCAAATAAACAAAATATCCCAGTCTTTCACTTTTTGTATGCTTAGCAATAATCTCAAGGGCATAACGATAAGAGGAAAGAGCTGTCGGGTCGTCCTTAACAAACATTTTGTAAGATTCTATGAGCAATTCTTCGTCCACGTACTTGGTAACCTCTTGTAAACCAAACTTTGCAAAAGCGATGGCAACTATTGAATCATTATGATAGGTCTCTAAGGTTTGAGAGATTTTGAGCTCTAGAATTGTTGACTTCCTCGATTTTCCTATGTTTTTTAGTGCTTCAAAATAAAAAGTAGAGTTTGATGGGTCTTGTTTGCACATAATATCGTACCTATTTGCTAAAAGAGAAGAACTGAACTGAGGAACAGCACCAAGAGCAGTGGTATCTGCAAAAATGTCTAGTTCGTCAACTTCTTCGCACTTTTCGTAATTATCGGCGCTCAACATTGTTTTTATTGTGTTAAGTCCATTGATAGCCAGACTTCCGACGGTCTGAGTGAATCCACTACTTAAATGAAATGTGATCTCATGCATCAGGGATATAATCCACATCCTAGTATTTTTCTCTTCATCAGTCCTAGGAGACATTACGCAAGGTGAAACCCAAAACTCTCCATCTGAATCGTATTTAAAGTTCAATCTTTTAAGTATTTCAGTGTTGAATGCTAGTTGTACCATTGGATCTGTATCGTCAATAATGATTTCAGATGGAGTTGTCATGACAGCTTCCAGCTGATCGTAAAGGTGACCCCAACAATGAATAGGCTGAAGATACTTTGTCTTTGATTTGTGGGTTTTCCAAAAAGCGTCGTGAATTGCAGGATTCCGCTGTTTAAATTTTTCAGCTCTCTGTTTAATTCCTTGTGGAGTAAATTCTTTTAGGTCATCAGCGCTCAATATAGGCAAGCCCAAAGAAATATTAACTATCGCTGAAGTTTGAGAGCATATAAACTGATATTCCTCAGCATGAGAAAGCTTAGGAAACAACTCAATACTTTGACCACTATTCAGGAACTCCTGTCTTCTTTGTATCTCTTTCAGCATACTGGGGCTTTCCACCAGATGGAAATCGTAAAGCATCCCTGTTGATTGAGGAGCCCCTGACTCAAACTCTACCATCAAATGATAGAATTCATTTCTATCACACATCAGGCCATACATAGCCTTACTATCCCCTTCAAGTATTTCTACCTCCAATATTGATTTGTCAATTTGAACTATCGACCAGGCACGCTCTTTATATGGAACCTTACTTGCACTTAACGGGTCTAAACAAAAATATCCTATACCAGGTTGAAAGAACTGGATATCTTTAACTAAGCGAGTGGCGGTACGCCCTGTGGTTTGCACACTATAAGACATATTGGACGATGTATCTTTGAAAGTAGGATAAAAGAAAAAGTATGAATTGATAGACAGAAAAAAAACGAACGTATATCTTAGCAGCTGAGAATGTTTCTCTCAATCAATTTGCAAAAACTGGTCTGATGTAGACATCACATTGAAGTGTGATGCTTGCAACGTTCTGTAGAGGATTGCAGACCCGTTGAAAGACTTTTCTTAACGGCAACATCACAGATTTTGCGTAATGGTGGGATGGATGACTTATCACTTCTGCAATAACAAAAGGAGTACTAGAAGACATTTGGTATATCCAAGATGACTTTTTCAACTATCTTATAGATCATCTGTCAGGATCTTTTTCTTTGTGTAATATGCATATGTTGGCTACGCAAGATGTTTGCAAATTTAATCCAATAAAGCAAAATGATTTTAACAATTTTCAACAGAGATTCTCGTAGGTATGTAGTTATATCAATCTGAGAGTATTCTCTAAACCCATATAAGATGGCTCTCCAAAAGTGTGCAATTTTATTATTCTGTGTGGTTCATGGAAGTCTTGTAAAAATATGAAGCAACGCGGTGTTTACAAAAGCTTTGGTAGTAAAGCGAGCATACATGACAATTGAATTGCTGTTCATAATAATATACTAACTGGTACTTTTGTAAGGTTAATCAGAAGCTGTCGTCAATCGGCATACTTTGCCCCTAAAAGACCTTCAAGCCCAAGTCAACTTATCAATTAACTTATTATAGAGTCAAAATACAGTAGATACAAGCCTATACGATAGTGTGTTTTCGACAATTCGACTGGTAGCTTTCAATATATCCGGATACATTTAAATTGGCAATGATTATATTGGTAGTACCCTTGGTATTACAGCAAAAATGAACTAGCTGTTGTGTAACAGCAATACTTCAGAACTCAGGGCAGAGACGCGTTCAGCAGAGATGCGTTCAGTCCAATGAATGCGCTCTATGAATCTTATGAGATTGAAATTCCCAAATGCTTAGTACATTGATGAGCGGAAATGGCCTATCGGTTAATGATTCAAGTACAACTACGCGCGTAAATTCTGCTTTTTGCGTGCATCGTAATCAGAACCGTTTGCTTGAGATTCTTACAGTCGATTATCACCCTCTAAACTCCTTTAACGTTTGCTAGATGAGCGTTAATAATAGCAATAAGTCAAGCAATAGCCTCACTTACATCAAGACATTTGTTAATATGACGGCCTGTTATAACTTTCTCTCCTGAGTTTGTAGCTTCCTTTTCGGCTTTCTCTAGAAGGCTATTGGGCGACTGTTAACAATCCCTCTCCGTGATATTTTAAAAACAAACAAGTCCTACCTTTCGAGGAATAGAACGTAGTCCAAATATAGCTAGCAAAACCATTAGATGCCATACACTAAACTTCCTAAATTGATGTATCTTACAAATGTGTCCGCGTATTTGCCTAATGTTGTGCCATCAGTATAATCTTTGAATGACCTTTTGAGTGTAGATCGAGGAAATATTTTACCCATTGTGATATGGATACCTTTCTTCGAGTTTTGATCAAACAAATATCTTTAATTTCAGCCTTGTAGCTTTAGCAAGATGTATATGTTCTGCAATATTGTTATGAAACACGAGAATTGTAGAGTTTCTGAGAAGACCAAAAACAAGTTGAGGAAGGTGTGAGCATCGCGTATTACTGTGTGCAGAAAAAGGTAAGTAAAAGAATTAACGCTCAACTTAGAACATAAATTAAGTAGTGCATAAGCAGCAACTAAGTTCTAGATAAGAAGTCTGAAATTTGTTTAAATTCATTGCTTTTTAATCAGCCGTGCGCTGCCTTGGCGAAAAGATTTGCCTGATATCCGCCGTGACAAGACATTAAGCCGGAGCTAGTATTGGGTCTAATATCAGGATATTAAAAAGACCGATGAATGTTCGCCCACCTGCCATGAAAAAATTAACAAGTAACCATCTAAGGACTAATTGTTGTTTGAAGTTTATTGTGCTCTTTGCAAATTAGAATCAGGTTTGAAACTTTGAACTGCAAATAAGTGAAGTTCGTCAGATTTTAGTCTCTTGAAAGCAATATTCAATGATAAGTTAAAATGACCCAAAGCCAAAAATGCTTACTTATCATATAATATTTGTCAGCTTGCTATGATATGACACTTACCACTGCATCTTTGTTTGAGTGTTTGTAGAGGTTGTATTCTGTGTAAATAAAGCAGTTAGCACACAAAGATATGTATAAACATTAGTTTGCATTCATACAACAGAGGCTCATGCTTGAAACTTGAAAGCTTGCCTGGCTGACACTCCCACACAACTTACAGGTGGTGTTGTATGCCCCAGAATCACTATAAGAAAGTTTAAGCAACTGTCAAGAATTCTGCCTTGGCTTCAAATATACTTTCAAAGCGGTAATTAAACATTTCTATCTGTTGAGGAATGTAGCTGATTCAATCATTTCACTGGTTGATGTTTCATTTGACTTATTTATCTAGATTTTTGCGGGCGTGGAGCTATACATCTCGCGATGTATTTTAAGTAAAGAAACTGTTCGTTGGTCTAGGTTGAACTCACTGTATAACATAGTACGGTATATAATATTATACAGCATATTATATATATAGGTAGTATGGAGACTTGGATGAATACTATTATCCTTATAAACAGGTCATTCGTAATAGGTACAGGATTTACCTTGTGTCTTAATAGTAAATAATTTCACAATAAATTACCACTTTAGATATTCTTGTAAACCTTTCTCCTCATCCTTTCCCTTCTATCCCCTTACCATTTCCTAACAATTCGCTCTGTACACACTTAAATACCACTATCAAGACCTGATATGAGACTGCTTAAACGCAAGAAACATCAGCAGAATGTGTTTCATACAGACCCAATTACGGACTCAATGACACTCCAAGTCAATATCATAAAGGCACGTTCATAATAATCTTTTCAAGAAAAAAAAATCATTCGATCTGGGATTATTTCGTTGTTTTTGCCCTTATACTAACACGACAATAGGCGGAAGGCTTGGTTCTCTCGAGGAACAAAAAGCATTTCAATCCAGTATGTCATCCGAGCTTTTGATTGTTAGTCCTTTTGTCTCTAACCATGTTGCTTTTCAGTATGCTGTTGTACATGCAAATAATTATCGTTTTTCAACTCACTCGGTTTCTAAATCGTTAAATCCAATATGGGGGTACTCTTTTGGCATACCATTAAAAGATTGGACTTCAAATTCCGTTATTCATCTAGTTGTTTGGAGCAAAGAGCGTTTTCGGAAGCATTATATTGGCCAGGTCAAAATCGACATACACAGCCTATTTAACAGTCAAGACAACACTTTTTTTAAAACAAGCAGTTACAGCCTGACCAGGACGAATTCGGCTAATATTGAGATCAATATTGGTACTATCATGGTATCATTCCAACTAATAGGTCCTGACCGTACGAGTCTCTCCAGGGGTTGGAACAATTTCTTGGATACTCTGGATCTTGAACAAGGATATCAGACTGATTCTTCTTGTATTGACGATGATGAAGGTGATTATGATGATTCGGACAATGACCTGAATGCGGTAGACTACGATCGAATAGTCCAGGGTCTTTCCAACACAAAATTAAGTAACAACACAACTGACATATCCGATGTGTCTGAAGATGAGGAGAATCTGACTATTACAATGTCAAATGCGGAAAGAGAGATATATAACGGGGATCAAGATCTCACCCCAGTGGAAAGAAAGACTTCGTTACTAATACCTCATTCACCTAACCTTCTAAATGTACCAACTGCAAAAACTAAATCGCGAAGAAAACTGAGGATAAAATCTAAAGTTCCTAGAGGGTATTATGAGTTTAATTCAAGAAGCACAGTTGTTGGTGTGCTTCACATGGAAATAGTCAAAGCCACCGATTTGCCTCCTTTGAATAATATGACTAGGACTGGATTTGATATGGACCCTTTCGTAGTTGTATCTTTTGGCAAAAAAACGTTCAGAACTCCTTGGAAAAGACACACACTCAACCCCGTTTTTAACGAAAAACTGATGTTTCCAGTGTTACAACATGAGCAGTCATATTCAATCAATTTTGCTGTTATGGATAAAGACAAAATCACCTTAAATGACTTTGTTGCTAGTACCGATTTCCCAATATCAAGTATACTAAAGAATGCTCCACAACCTGATCCAGAAACTTTGCTCTACGATCTCGATGCTCTGCTACCAAGGTACCCTACAGGTTCATCCGTTTCTGGCGACGATGAAGATGAAGAAGACATTGATGTTGACAATGCATGTGTTCTTTCTGGTCAACCCTACAGCCGAAAACTCAGTAAGCCAGCAACGGATGTAAAAACTTTACCTATTACTGAGGAGGATAAAATGATTCCATTTGAACTACCTCTGACTCTGGCAAAGTCAAAATACGAAGAGAAGCATAGTCCAAAACTATACATAAAGTGCAGATTTTTGCCTTATGCCGCTCTGAGGCAGCAGTTCTGGAGAGGCTTGATTAGAGTTTTTGACACTGACGAGTCTGGCAGTATGAACTTTTTTGAGTTGTCGGAATTTTTAGAAACGCTTGGGTCCACGCTATCAGAGAGGACTATAGTATCATTTTTCTCCAGATTTGGAAAGAATATTGCCGAAGATGATCTCACAGTTGATGAATTAGTAATATGTTTAGAAGACCAAATATTGAAAGATACAATCAACCAGCAGAGACAAAATAATGAATTATCAGAACCCCTAAGCAAGCCACTTTCGGCTGATTACATTTCAGGTCTGGATGACGAAGAAGACATGGAGCAAGAACGGATGATTCAGCTGAGTGCATGTCCTTTCTGCAATCAACCAAGACTGTCGAAAAAAGCTGAAATTGATATAATTACGCATCTAGCCACGTGTGCTAGCCAAGATTGGGCATCGGGAGGTCAACTTGTTATGGATAAGTTTGTTTCTTCAAACCAAGCGAGGAAAAGATGGTATACTAAAGTTGTATCAAAAGTTACGTACGGGAATTATAGATTAGGTGCAAACTCTGCAAATATTCTTGTCCAAGATAGAGTGACTGGATATATTCAGGAAGAAAAGATGAACGTTTATGTTAGATTAGGAATACGGGTGTTGTATAAAGGATTAAGGAGCTCCAAGAATATGGAATCTAGACGAGCTAGAACAATGCTGAAAAGTCTTAGTATCAAACAGGGAAGAAAGTATGATAATCCAGCCTCAATCAGAGCTATACCCCCTTTCATAAAATTCCATCAATTGGATATGAGTGAGGTGTTAGAACCAGTCCAGAACTTCAAAACTTTCAATGAGTTTTTTTACAGAAAACTGAAACCCGGAGCTCGTGTGTTGGAAGCCCCAAATGATGAAAATATACTGGTTTCTCCTGCTGATTGTAGGTCTACTTACTTTCCTAGTATATCGAAAGCTACAGAAATTTGGATTAAAGGCCGCGATTTTTCCATTTCAAGATTATTTGGAACAGCATATCCTGAATACGTTGATAGATTTGCGAATGGGTCCCTGGCAATTTTCAGGCTTGCTCCTCAAGATTATCATCGATTCCATATGCCTGTTTCTGGAATTTTAGGAAAACCGAAAACAATTGAAGGTGAATACTATACAGTAAACCCTATGGCGATAAGATCTTCACTAGATGTATTTGGCGAAAATGTCCGTGTATTGGTACCTGTCAGAACTGAAGAATTTGGGCTTGTAATGATAGTCTGTGTAGGTGCTATGATGGTAGGAAGTACGGTTATCACTGCGAATGAAGGCCAAGAAATGAAGAGAATGGATGAATTAGGGTACTTTAAGTTTGGAGGAAGTACGTTGGTAGTTCTGTTTGAACCAGGAAGAGTTAAATTTGACTCTGATCTAGTTGACAACTCGAACGGGGCACTGGAGACTTTAGTTAGGGTGGGAATGGCTATTGGCCATACCCCAGGAACTCCAGGGTATCAAAGACACGATGTGGTTAGTAAAGAAGACATTGAAAGAGCGAAAACTGCAATCGCTGGTGTGCCAGTTGATTAGAGACTTTTCAAATTTCTGCTATGGTGTCGTGATTGTTGCATGTTTTTAGAAGCAAAAAACTTATTTCATTATATTGTTTTTTGTTTTCTCTTCAGATATTTTTTTTAGATGGTCTATGAGTTGTATTCTAAAAAAACTTAATATAATTGCATGAGATTTAGAGATTGTAGCTTTTATCAATCCATCTAAATTAATAGTTAACACCCTTTTCTTTGACTCTAAGAATTTGTATCGCATGTGCGAAAACAATTGTGTCAATTTGCAAAAAAATGAGCACGATAATATACTGTTTTTTAACCCGCGTATCTATCCAACATGATACAGGAGGTATCAACTCTGTGTATGGCCTTCGGTGTGAGACTCTGTAGTCTTGCCCAATTTTGTTGCTACTTGATGGCAATGATTTCGAACTTTGTAAGATATCAACTTGAGAGTTTACACCAGTAGCAAACATCTAGCAATGCTCTGAATTAGCCAATTAACAAAAAGCTTCCGAACAATGGGGTATCTTGAGAGCGTTCATAAGTACTACAGGAAAAATCTGATTTGTCTGCTTGCGATGAATTGTATTTCCAGAAGTGAAGATTTGTATAAAATAGCCTGTAGAACAATAGATACAAGGGAAAAATGATGATTGCTACAAGATTTTAAAAACTAGTTACACACAAAATGACAGTTTTCAATGCACAGTATCTTTCTACAGCGTTTGTAGAGTTTTTTTGACAATAGATAGTAGCATCTAATTTAGAATGTGTATCTCTTCTAAAAGAACGGTACTGCCATGTTCCATACGATTCTGTTCCTTAAGTTTTCATATAATTACTCGTGTTTGAGCCTTTCACAGCCATTTTCAGCCCATATAAGTTCATACAACAGTAGGTCTTAATGTATTTTCTATGCATAAATTACTGTATTTGAATCCTGTATAATATGCTCTATTAAATCTCGTAGAAAGCATTTAATTTCCCATAAAGAAGGAGATATTCATGAGACTAATAAGCCTATAAATTACACAACCAGAAGACACATGAAGGATAACAACTCTATGTGGTTCAAACTGATCGTCTGAGCAGGTCCTCAAAATAAAATTTATCTTGTCACTTGAAATTATGGGGGCAAAAACCTCATTTACAGCAAATTTTGAACTGCTCTTGTTCATCTACTCCAATTGGTTACTAGGTTATAGAAGACTAGAAAACAATTCATCGGCAACTGTTACTATAAACATCTAGCATACTGTGTCACTTTCAAATCTCGAGAATATAAGACTCTGATCTCTTTTAATTTGGCAAAAATCTAGTTTTTGAAATGCACTTTTAAGTCTTCGTTAATCTCTTTATCCACATTTCGTTTTACGACTAACAACTACACGTCACCACCGTCACCTCAAGTGACATGCTCTGCCAACAATTACAACAACCAAAACTATGTGACAACACTTTATCCATCGTATGACTTTGTCTTTGATCATCCATCCGTCTCACTTTTCTGATACATCAAAGTTATTCCTTGAAGAATTTACAGACAAAGAAGCAGAAAAACAAAAACACTATCTAGTTTAATTAAAGCTGTTTTGTTGTGGTAAAAACTATAAGTAGCTGGTTTTCTCCGTTCTGACAATTTGCAAGAGTTTCACTGTATTGTTTCCTCATTCCAACAAACTATATTTACTGCTAACAACGACAATATCACCCATTGCAACAGATTGTGCTATAAACGACGCTGATGTGTACATACTACTCGGTATATTATACTTGTGGCCATATTGAAGATCAGAAGTCTTCGTGTGACGGTGCCCATTGTGAATTTGAAAAAGTGTTTGAATACTACCACGGGAGATGTTCAAAATGCTAGTGAGTTCTTTAGCGAGTTGTTTCGCAACAAAATTTGTGTTGGAAAATAGCATTGTAGTTGACAATTGATAGATGGACTGATCTTTCAATACTGGTTTATAGAAATATGTTCAGCACATATACCCAGAATTTGGTATCTATAAATCGATGATGAATGTTTTGATTACTAGCTCCTGCCTGCCTGATCTCAATCTAGCTACTACCAAGTCCAGAAACCTCTACTTTCCATTGATGTATAATAAGTGATCATCGTATTATGCTATATCTGTACATTCAACAAGCTATATATTTCTAAACCATTGATTTTCATGTTGTCTTTGTAAGACTGATTGTGACTGAAGTGTTTTTGATACACAAAACCCGAAAAATAAATGACATACAAAATGTAGTCTTATTTCATAAACATGCCTCTCAACGTACAAGCTTTCGAATGCATCCACAACTATCTAATAATATACAATCAATGGTTTGTTAAAACTTTGTTCATACTTGGAGCTACAATTTTATGTTGAAGCATAACGGTTTATCAAAAAAGGAAGCTGTCAAAATCTTAACAACCTGATCTAGCCAGAAGTGGTTAAAATAGGTTCATAATTTAGCATACAAATGGGTGACCTGCCTGTCCCTGCATATTGTACTTTTCATTTTCTTAATTTTGAAAATGATTCACTTCTGAGTCAAGACTCAAATTTTTACAGCTGAATGGCATTTTCAAATGCTTGATATATCTTCAAAAAGTAAAAATATGGTATGTCTTTTTGGTTTAATAAAAGATGTTTCAATTAACTCTAGTTACGATGAAATTGAGGCACTTTAAAAAGTTGCCGATCTTTGCTTTTTGGTATGTTTGACCGTTGCTTTTACTTGTACTACTGAGAACTTCTGTCAAGTACAGTAGGTTAGGTTGTTCTGTTGAACAAGAGTCCATATACAATTCGACCCTAGTGCTTTTGGTCATTTCGTTGTTGTTTAAAAAAAATGTTTTCTGCAAACTCCATATGTTGTGCTTAAAATTAACTTGATCTGGAAAAGTACCGTGCTTGATGTCAACAACATTGACGACTCTGAAACTTTTTGTAATACTAGTAAACAAAATGACCCGTCAAAAATTATGGGTAATTTGAGTTTAGCAGCACAAATAGCCAATATATTAAAAAGACCTGGAATAATTTAGTCCCGTTGTATATAGACTATTGTTATTTGTAAAAAAAATAAATAGATAAAAATGCCATTAAGATAAACAAGACGCATCTTGCCATAATGTTTCGTCTCAGCGGCTAAATCATTCGTTCGTTAAAATATCCATTCTCGCTCCAATCATCTTTCTTCCCAGTAAAATACAGGTAAGCAACAATGACATATATAATGATTCCACCCACGACCCCTATTTTGATAATTTTCTCGCCTACGGTATCATTTTCCACTTCAATAGCAGAAGTAAGGTGGTAAGGAACCGTCTCTAAATGTTCTGAAAAATGATGATGTATGGAGTCCAACTTCTTGTTCATGACTTTGATTGTGTCTGCATAATCAAGTTGAGATAACTTTGGGAAATACACGTCTGCAGATGTCGAAGCCAGCTTCTGTAAAGTATCATGGAGTGCGTTGAGTTGAAACGTCATGGAGTCTTGAAACTTTTCCTGGAGAATAATCAGCTCATCGACTTCAGATCGTAATTCATGGTAGTCATCACCAGAAGAGGGATTTGCCGGTAGGCCAGATAAATATTGATTTGCCAGATTTAAAACATCCTGACCAGATTTTACATTTGGGGGCGTCGCTATTGTGAGCTTTCTAGGCTTCAAGTGGTCGGTACCAGGCACAATTTCATAGAATACTCTGACATCTTTGATTGTTCCTCTTGAATATCCAACTCGCCCTTCTTCTAATTTTAACAAGTCTGTTTGGAAACAGCCTACTCCGTCAAGCATGATCCTGAAAAATCGATCATCGTAAGCAACATTCAGAGTCTTAGGGTCACTCACTTTACAAGAACCATCTATAAAAGAGTTTTTGGGATTCCATATGTCTACAGCCTTTGTCCCATCGTTCAGATATGCTTTCACAGTTCCCTCGTTGATGACCACAGCAATACCATCCCAAATATCAAGAGACAATGCTGGAACCTCTTTTGTAAGCCAGAAGACCAGTTGCTGGCTTTTTTTGTAATCAAAATCTGTTTCCACAGTCCATTTCGGTTGACTCAATAGTTCCTCGTTGTAAAGAATCTGACTATTATCATTGGTAAGTTGGTAATACCCACTTGCTGTAGGCAAAGATTTCCCGTATGGATGGAGAACCCACTTACCTGAATCTAAAGCGTACGAGTAGGCTAGTACAGAGGGTATGGCAAGAATATATAGCTTCAACCAGTTCATCTTGTTGTTCAATTATGAGATATAGAAGTTAGGGAGAAAATGGACAGTTTGCATGTTTCATGCGTTACAAAAAAAAGTCTTCCAGGAACACAAAACAAGTAACCTTAATCTCCTTGTGGGATAAACTCACTGGAGTAAGTTGCACCATAAGTAGCACTCATACCATAAAAAAGGCATTTCTTATATTTATTAGATGTCTCAACAAGAATTGGGCAAGATATGAAAGCGATAAAATTGACAATAGACAAATCAACATGTGCTTTTGTACGCAAACGTAGTGTAGCAGCTTTATAAATTCATTTAGGCTATGATGACAAGCTCTTCTTGTGTACAGTACGTACTGTACTGTACCTTAGGGGCCATGTAACATTACTTCACTATACGCATTGGCCAAACTTTAATTTGAGCTCTGCACACAAAAATTCTCGAGGTTCGTAGCCTCGCAGTGAACTGTCATGGTGGTTGACAACTGGAAATCTTTGTAAAACTAAAACCAAAGCAAAAGCTAGAGCTGACAAGTAGTTTGCATATACTGAAGCTTCAGCTCGTGTGAATAAGTAACTGGCCATAGTGACTCCAGTCTATATATCATATGATATTATGTTGACAGTTTCTGTGGAAAAAGCACCTGCTACGCCACAGTGCCCGAATTCCATTTACCCAACTCTACTGCGAATTGCGGGTGGTTTTGTAATTTGTGATATCAGGCGCACAACAAGTTGAACTGCCAGACCTTGTGACCTTCAAAGGGCTACGAAATTTTGGTTCACGTAGTTCTCACAGTCAATTTAGTATGGCGTATTCATCATAATTGCACATAAATTTAACTGTTGGACCAGTTACACTATCACAATATGTAGACTTATCAATCGTAAATTTACTGTAAATATTAAGGTACTGTAATTTACTTTTAGCACTAAAATATGCTCTCAGTCAATTTAATTTTACGTTTTACCCCGATTTTACTATCAAACAAAAAACCAAGTTTTCAGCATATTCTACCTTCTCTTTCTTTATCCCACTTAGCACACCATTTCTCAAATGCTCCTATAATGAAGCTTAAGATTCCCAGTAAGGATGCAATGTCTAACACTGACGGAGTTTTGGCTCCTCATAACATTTCTTACCCAGATCTACGCATATTCAACGAACAAAGAATGAGCTCAGAGTCAAGCAGATCTCACACAAGTACATCAACAAAGGCCGAAGACTTATTGACGCAGCTGAAAGTTGAGACCCAAATCAAAAAAGGTGCTGAAAATATGTGGCAGGTTCTCGAGAACCAAAAAAATGACAAAACCATAGATATAAAACAAATCGAGGAGCGCCAAAAGCAAGTTGAAGTACAATTGGATGCGTCAACTAAGAAAATAGAATGGATCAATAAGCAAATCGAAGAGTTAGAAGTTTTGGGTAAGCACTCTTTCTAAAATATCACAGGATTGAATTAGCAAACTAACACAACGGGTACTCACCAGCTTCTTCGACAAGTCTAGATAAACAAGAGTTTAATAGCGAAGAAAGGCGATTGATGAATGGATATCAGAGACCTTACAACGAAGATACATTAGAAAGCAGTATGTGCATTTAGTCAACTTTCAAGTGGAATATAACTCTTAAGCTAACCAAACACAAGCTCGCAGTTCAAGTGCAAGTCCGACATGGTCTCTTGGCGACCTTCTTCAATCATTAGAAACACTCGAAGCAGCACCGGAATTTTTGATCACAAAATCCAATGAACTGGTATACCTCCTACAGAGACACCCTTCTATGAAGTACGATCTTGTAATGTCCCGAATATGTGATAGAGTCCGAATGTTTATGATCCACGAAAAACCTGAAGTTGTCGCTGCTGGTTTCCGACTGGCTCGTTACGCAGTTACAGATGCACAATCAATACAAAGTTTAAACAAAATGCATATCGATATTTTCATTATTCGCTCATTAGCAAAAGAATCCTCGAGGAAAACAGAGAGAATACAAGCTCTCAGACTTTTGAGATCATTTATGGGTGTACCTGATGGAATAAATGAAATCTCGAATGGAATTATATCAGCACTGATTTCAGTGGCCGATCAAAGTGACGACAAATTACAAAATGCCGCACTCGAGACATTAACAGAATTGTTGATTAAAGCTCCTGGAAAAATAGAGCAGGTCGAAGTTATAAAGGTGTTAATAAATGCCATTGTCAACGGCCCAACTCAATTATCTTCATCCATTTGTATGGCAATGTTGTACATAATAGAAAAGCATCCAAAAGTAGCAAAAAGTTTTGAATTATACGATAGACTTCAATGCTTAATATCACCTTTCACAGATGTCCAGAGAAAAAGTCGAGTTAACTCTGAAAAGATCGAAAACTGCTCACGAATAATTTGCGGTCTGATAAGAAGTTGGGCCGGACTTTCAGTTTTATGTCACGACAATTATAGGTCTTTAACAGATCTTATCAACTGTCTTCAGGTGACATCAGTTACTGATTATTTATTGGATTTATTTTTTAGCATTTTCAATATTAAATTAATGTCATGGACGTCATCTTTCTTTGCTGGTAGAAAAGTAACTGGGATGGGACAGACTATGGAACCATCGAACAACACTCCTTCATTAGAATCAGAATTTCTCTTGCATTATCAGGCTTTTCTACTGTACATTTGTTACAAGTGTGGTCTTTTCGAGAAGTTGATTAGGATTATACAAACATATCCCGAAACAAGCACGGGGAGAAAAGCCATGCTACTTATAGGCGAACTCTTGGATATGTCTTCAAAGATTCTGCCTTATAAGGTTGTTAACGATATTATAGCTCTTCCTGAGTTATACAGTCCTGACAACATGGATATTACTGACAATTCAATCATAAGCATAAGCAACATCACTCATTTAATATTTAAATCAAAGACGTCGAGAAAAACGGAACAAAGCCTTGTAGATTTGAAAGCTCAAATAGGTACGAACATTGACGAGGCATCGTTCAAACAGCTGATAATGGATACGAATATATTGACTACTAAAGTATTTACTCGGTGGAATTGGGACACATTGGGAGATCTTATTCAGGGACCATTATGCAATGCACAACGGCTTGAAGAAGCAATCAAAAGCACGAAGTTTATGAAGCGGCTAGTGTCGTTTTATCGTCCTTTCAAATACAAATTTTCCTCACTGAGAAATAGTCGAGCAAACCAAAAATGCATTAGAGTAGGAAAAGAGTTATTCAAAACATTACTAAAAACAAAGGTTGGAATAAAGTATCTAAATGAAAATAAGTTGTTGAACCAAATTGCAGAATGCCTTGCTCAACTCGATCATATGAGCGGGATAAGTTCATTCGAGCCGCTTTTCTCTAGAGAGCGATTGAGCAGTACTTTAACAAGCGGGTACTTTAGCTTTTTGGGGGTTTTGAGTGCTGATGTGAATGGTGTGGCTATGATGGAAAACAGGAACATGTTCAACATGATATATCATATTAGCGAATTAAGAAGTCGGGATGATCTTATACGATATTTTATAGATGCTATGAGCTATGAAACCGTAGGTCATCCGAGGATTATTATTGCGAAAGCATTAACGACTGGTGAACAAAGTTTACGTTTGTTTGCGACTAACTTTTTAGGCACGCTCAAAAGTTCGAACTCAAACACACAACAGTGGGCAATCGAACTATTGGTTGCTCAGTTGTACGATCTAGATACCGAAGTTATTACCAAAGCAGTAGAGGTCCTTGACAGCTTTTGTGAATCTGAGGCCAATTTAGACCGATTTGTCAAATGCAACCCATCCCTTGAACACTTGGGTGAAGTTGGTAATCCATTATTTCTTAAATGTCTTTCGAACTCGCAAGGGTTCAAATTTTTACTGTCAGAAAAGTATATCAACGATGAAATGGATAGTTGGTTCACGTATCAAAACGAAATTTATGTTGGAAAGATAGAAGAATATTTGGAATTCACATCATCTCCATGGTCGAAAAAAAATGGTGAAAGCACAGATTCACCTCCAAGACATTTCTACGGTGAGCTAACAAAAACTCCAGACGGATGCGCTTTACTTCGGAAAAAAGGACATTTCGAACACTTTTCAAAGTTTGTCAGTGAGAATTTTGATCCTGATGATGAAGAAACGTTAGTAAAACTGAAAGGATATTTATGGGCTATAGGCAATGCTGGATCGACACCTCTGGGATTTCCATTTGTTGAAGCATCAGGCGTATTGCCTTCCATTATCAAATTGGCAAATGACTCGTGTATTCCTACTTTGAAGGGAACAGCTTTCTATGTTCTTGGACTTTTATCACGGACTGCCGAGGGTGCAGAGTACCTTGATGAACTTGGATGGATATCTACTGTGAAAATGATTCTCGAATCAACCGGCATCTGTATTCCTCAATGCTTGAACAATTTCTTTAACTTGTCCGTTTCATCTTCTATTCCAACCATTGAGTATGAAGCAACATTGGAATTCCCTAAAGTTCAAACTGATCCTGTGAAGCGTGAAATTTTGAATTCAATTACAGAATTGAGTAACCAAATCCTGGTCAACGATGCATCCAAAAAGCTGGTAAAACTATCAAGATCAAACCCTGAAGCATTTAGGTCCATGGAGCTACTAATGGATACTATGGGATTACTGGAGAAATACAAATTTAAAACACAAATTCGTAAATTTATTTTTGAGCTATTTGACATCTCGACCCTGCTTGCAAAATCTCCACGAAGAAAAAGACAGAGCTCAAATCAAAGCGCGGCTTCTAGGACTAGACACTAAGGACAACCCATCACATCAGCGAGACCCACAAAGCTACCCCGGTCTAATGACCATATATCACAGAACCAATGTATAATCGCGAAACGACATTTATAACGGCATTACATGTAACTTATTTATTATTCTAAAGGCACATCTCTTATTTATTTATTACCATTAGTATACGATTATATACAAACAATGACACCCTCAAGTGCGGATCTTAAAGCACAAGCTGAAGCAATACTATTTTCACCGGATTTTGACCCTGCAAATGATATCACCCAGATTGAATCCCTAGGATTTAAACTCACAGATCTTATAACGTCTACAAAACCTCCGGATATATACAAAGATGTCTTGACAGAAATTGCACAAAAGATGTACGACGTTATAGCTCGGAACAAAGACAAGAGTACGAGCACTTTGGTGCGGTCATTAATGACACAATGTGTGGCTCCATTTGTGCAATCTGTTAGAAGAGATATGGAGTATGTCCTGAATAATACGGTAGATCTGGAAAATGAATGGATTGAAGTAGTTTTGGGAGAAAGCAAGTCGCTGGATCTGGCTGATATTAAAAGAGGAGAAGAGAGCAAGAATGGAGATGGGAGTAGGGGTGGAGATGAAGATGAGAATCATACCAATAATGATAACAAGAATGATAAGGAAAATATGAATAGTAGTATATACAGAAAATGAATAAATTAGGTATGTATAATAGATGTGTTGATATTATGCATCCGACTTAGAAACCGGATCGTGAATCTACCAGGAAAAAAAACAAGTTAGTAAAGAAACGATGTTATTAAAATCAACACAGAAGAACTTACCAAGTGCGATAGGCGATACCAGTCTGTGATCCCACTAATATACGGATCATTACTAGATGGAACAGCTTCATGCTGCCACACCACAACTTTCTCAAACTTCGATACCGGCAACCAATTTTTCACAGCCTCCGTTTCCTCCTCCTCTTCCTCCTCCTCATCAGCATTACCATCCCCATAGTTCCTACTGCTAACCAAATTAATCTCTCCCTCCCTCACCAAACACCCCACGTAATTTTCCGGCATTGGCACTTCCACGCCCAACAGTTTTCGTCCCCTCAAGTGCGTCACTTTCACTCCTTCGTACTTGGCGTTGTAGTCTTCGCCGTCGGTGCGTTTGGCATTTTGTAGCGCGTCGCGCTTGTGTAGGTATTCAGGGTAGTCGCCGACTACAAAGTATTCGGATGAGTTTGTGATGGGCCCAGTGTGGTGGATTTTACAAGGGACTATGTGGCATTCGGAAGATACTGGGGTGTTTGTGAGATTGAACTGTGACTTTTGGTTGATTTCTGACATTGTTGGAAATTCAAAATTGGTGTTTAGGTATTGTATTAGGGATCTAAGATAGCAGAATCAACTAGTTCGCGTAGATTTTAAAAATATTAATAGTCAAGCTTAGGGTACGCGTTTTCGCGTTTGTAAATCCCTAACCCTTTATTACTGTACTGTGTACGTCTGTTAAGTTCTGTAGGATTGAACGATATTACAAGAGCCCATGTTAAAGTAAAACAGTTCACAAGAGACTTGAAGAGAGATCTCATTATTTATCGTAGCATATACAACATGTAGCATTCGATACACAAAACAATATGAAGTTGTTTATTTTTACAATGAAATAAGCAATTTGAGGGGTGGTTAGCCTCTCTAGAGTATCTACTTTTTGTACTGGACAAGACGCATATCAATATGTTTATCATCATTAAATTTTAATGGGATAAAAAGTCAAATCTTTAAAATCCAGTAACCAATTCTTCAAACGATTTTTCAGTTTTGTTAAAGTTACTTTCTAGGAATAAACTGCCCAAATATAATTTAACATCTTTGTGTTTTTCTTGCCAAAGATTGTGTATAAATAGTGCAGTAGATAATAAGAAATCAGAATGCAACATGATACTTGACTATATACTTTTGCAATTCACAAGAAGCGTAAAAACTGAGGAGTTTTGTTAAACTGCTGCTTCGTTTTGTTCTTAAACAAGAACTTCTTGTATGACTTGTTAGTGAAATTATAAAGTAAACAAGTAATTTATACCTGATCAATATCAAGATATTACAGGAATTACCCATATTAATTCACAATGATGAATTGATAGAATATAGCCCACTTGATCCACATTATTTTAGCTCGGATTCACCACCAACTATAGAATCACAGTGAACATCTTTAGCAAGAAAGTCATCAAGTATATTTATTTCAAAAGCAAAAATACAACAATTATCATAGCATACTGTAAGCTCTCACCACGCGCCTAACTGTTCCTCCCTATATTGTTTTTATCACTTCGCTTTGCTACGCCCAATGCAAAATCGTCAAAGAGATTCATTATTTTATTCTCACAATTACTCGCGTCGAATCTGTCTCTGTAAATTATACCACACCACACCAACAAAGAAAACAACTACCCCCATAATAACCCATACTTCTAAATCATCATTATCCTCCTCCGTTCGCGTTTTTCCTTCATCCTTCCACCATCCATTCCATATAATCTTCATTCCTTCCCAAAATGTATTTCGTTCTTCTTCATCTTCAACTTCTCCATTCCATAAACTCTTAAATTTCAGTTTCAGCAACGCAAGCTGAACAGGGAAAACAGCCTCACGCGCAGTCTCAGCAGCAAGATCATAATAACGTTTGGCAAGATGGAACGACTTTTCGGCCCCAATCCCGTTCTCATGCATCCATCCAAGATTCCATTTTGCAAGGGCACTGGAATGATCTGATGCCGCTTGATAGCATGAGGCAGCCTTGCGGAAATCAACGGGCGTACCGATACCATAAAAGTAGTAGTCGCCCATTTTTAGGAGGGCATCAAGATTTAGCTGTCGAGCTGCACGAGTCCAGTATACCAGTGCAGTTTTAGATGTTGCTGGATTCGATTTTTGTGGTTTATGAAATGGATTGAGAATGGCAGGATCAATAACAGATTTGCGTTCATCAAGAAGGTATGCAAGATTAACTTGAGCTGTTTCATATCCCAGCTCTGCTGCTATCATAAACCCTAGAATTGCATGGCCATAATTTTTATTTTCAAATGACGTATGAGCCCAGTTCAAAGTGCTATGAAGCTCTTCGACCGTTTCTGAAACTAGCTTAAAGTACACAACAGCTCTTTCATTCGATTTTTCATGACTGTCAAATCCATTATACAACATCAGTCCTTTGTAATACCATGAAGGGAAATTCCGTTTGTTGGAAGCGAGGTTGAATTGTTCAAAAGCTTTGGTCATATCACCAGGGTGATTTCTGCGGAAATATGCATATCCAAGATTGAAGTGTGCTGGTCCATACTGCATTTTTGCAGCTTTCCTGATCAACTCTATGCCCTTATCAAGATCCTTCTTGACTCCCAATCCGTGATAATACAAAAATCCCAACCCATTGTAAGAAATGTAATCGTTAAACTCAATGCCTCTCATAAACCATTTTTTAGCTTCTTCATAGCTCTGTTCAACTCCTTGTCCGCCCATGTATCTTGTACCCATAAACCCAGCACAGTGAGCTCCTTGCTTGATGGCAAATTCCTCCAACCTATTTCTTGATTCTACGGGGTTTCCATCTTCATCCCATAGATATGCAGCACCACTTTTTGCATAGCTCACTGCCAGTTCGTATTGTTCATTTTCGTAATACAATGAGGCCAATGCAAAATGGGCATAAACAACATTATCAGCTTCTGCTAAGTACTGGAAATATTCAATCGCCTCTGCAACTGTCTTCATTCCTCTCGGGAGTTTAGGCATTCCCAGACTTACACTTTCACCGTATATGCCTCCTTCTTTTTCGTTTGGTATAATCCATGAAGGTTGTTGCAAGACCCTTCCACTAACCGGTCCTCCAGTAAAAAAGTAACGGATTGCTTCATCGGCGGTCGCCTTGTAGTACTTAACTGCCGCGTTGGGGTTAACTGGAGTCGCAATTCCTGTCAAATGTCTATATCCCATAGCCATTTGAGCCATTGAATGTCCAGCTTCGGCAGCAAAGGTGTAGTATAGGTTCGCTTTTGCCTGGTTGATCTGAACTGTTCCGAACATACCTGTCGAGTAAATCAATCCAGTCATGAACTGAGCTGTCGAGTTCCCTGTTTCAGCAACACGCTTATAATACTTCAAAGCCTTCGGGAAATTCTGTTCGTGTGTAAAGTTTCCATAGAAATTGAATTGAGCTAAAGTGTACAGCGCATCGACATTCGATTGTTCAGCTGCAGCCTCTAAAAGTTCGAACGCTGAATTCACCATGTCCTGATATTCAGCATGATGGGATGCAAGTTTAGAGACGGATTCATTCCCAAAGAAATTCCAGTCATTGGCGCGGTAGTATATACCTACATTATTAGGAGTCGGAAAATCTAGTGCTTCATCCAGCAACGCTCTAGCCTGATCGTACAGCTGTTGCGACGCTAGTATAGGATTTATCAAGGTGGCAAAAATCAAAGCTAAAACGGTTAGTTCCAGAAGCAAACAAGTATTGTACAGGTGCCACTTACTTAACAGAATCATGGTTAGATCTGTAAACACTGACGTTTGTAGAAGTAATTGAGGTGATTTGAAATGATTCAATGAAGTGGTGATATGAAAATTCCAAAGTGATAAATCTTAGGCTCTAAATGTCAAAATATAACATTTACCAGTATAAAGTTTATGTGTGGTGGTGTTACTGCCAAATGTACAGTACTGTGCGTGATAACCAAATTTGTAGCATGGTACCGTAAGACTGTAGTCGAGAGCTAAATACTCGATCTCGAGATATGCAACTTTTTCTCCTCATTCAATTTTGTTTTAAGTCGATTGATATAGATGACTATTAACAATATTGAAACAGTCAAGTCACTTCGAATTGATACAGATAACAATGAGAGCACATCTACTTCTACCAATATAGACTTGCGGAAGGAGATATTTGAAAACCATAACGCAGTGCTACGTGAGAAAGATGTCCATGAACAAGCTACTATATTAGCCAGTCTAGATGTTTCTAGTACAGAAGACATAAAGAAAAGGAACAAAATCGTGGAGGTTTATGTCAAAGATTATGCTGAAGGTTTAGACCAAAACTATCTGTCCGACGTTGACAGCACTCGACGCTACATTGATGCATTATTAATATTACAAGAAAAAGACTTGTGTGTTCAGAAACTTCTTGACAAATTAAATACATTTTCTTCGATCACTGAGCCATATGATATTGCAACCATTGAATCTGAGTTTGATAGCACTGCCAAAATTCTGAACTATCAAGCGTCCATAATTGAAGGAACACCTCTCGCGGATATTTATATCAAATCAGTCAATACTTTTATTGATAAAAAGATACTAAGTGCTTTTACTAAAGTAATCAATTCAAGCCCCAGTCTGCATCCAGTACCTGAACTTTACTCACAATTTTCCCATTTCATTTCTTTGATAACTGCACCGTTTTGGGCGAGTCATAAATCTAGACTTATACAAAACTTTTACGAACTGTTTGATCTCTACATCGAGGCCTATCTTAATGAGCATCTCGAAGCATTTAAAACTCTAGGACGGGAAAGGATACTATCATGGTCAAAACAGATAGAAGAGGATCAAAGAGCAATTCAAGCTTTTTTTTCGGATCATTTCCAACGGGTCAAGTACAAGAAAGACTCAGGATACGCACTTACGAAAGCATTTAATTTCAGAAAGCAGGCGCCAAAGGAGCCTGCTGCTGAAAAGGAGGTTAAACTGGATCAAGTGTTTTTTTCGGAAAGGACGAAAAGTTTGACATTACCGACGTCTAAAATCGAATGCGAAGTAGGGCTGATGAATGCCCAATTGGATAGCTTTCCAGGGCTTGTAAGTGCTAGTTTGTCAAAAGAGTTGATCAAATCTGCCCATGAAGCAATAAAAATGATTTTGAAGTTGGAAGACAAGACAAGAACTGATCAATTTATGAGTAAGGTTTATGTTGAGTTAGTACAGCTTGTTGGAATTGACCATGTAATTCATGGGCTGAAAATAGCATTAGATGTTCTAAACATTTATGATCCCATAGAGTCGTCAAAGTTTTCAATCACTAATTCTGAAACGAAAATTCTGAGAGCTTTTACAGAGCTGGCTACGAAATGTGATATGATTCAAGAACTTTTGTTCAACTTCTACGATGAAGAGCTGATTTCTAAAGATATTGTTGATAAAGAGAACTCGTTTACTCAAGATGTAAGGATAACCCGTCAATTTGAAAAGTCTCTTGATCAGGATATAGCCAAGGGCCTCAATACTGGAATTAGAGTATTGATGAATCAAATCAACTATATATTTTTGACTGAGCAGCGTTCTGAAGACTTTTGTGGACTCAACATTCCAACGCCAACAGCTCTTAAAGTTGTCGAAATATTAAAATCTGTGAAAGATTTAATGAATTCGGAGTCTAACGACAAATCTTTGATTCAATTATATCAAGAAGAAATAGGGGTTGGATTTTTCGGAACTGTATGCAAGAATATCAAGCATCAAACCGTTTCAGTTGAAGCCTGTAAGGGTCTCACAGCTGATATCAATCTTTATACTGAATTCGTGACAAGTATGAATCAAAGACAGATAATTTCATATTTCATCGCGCTACAAGAAGCTGTTAAGATGTACAGTGTTGACGGAACAAACTTGCGGGAACTTGCAAGGTACGTAACGGACATTGATAGGTATCAAGGGACTTTTCAAAAAGACGAAATTGTAGTGTTTTTACAGTGTCGAAGCGATTGGAACTTGATCAAAAAGTCTTTCCAGAAAGTGCTCAAAGATAGTGAGTGCTTGGTTATGTAGGATCAGGAACAACTGGTACGGTTTTTGTTTGAATGGATGGGATATATAACGGTTATATATTATGAATTACAATCTTTTTGGATCTCTTTACACATGTGGTATGCACGGAATGGAAAATGTCAACAAGATCTCCACAAGTACCGAATTTCATAATGCGTATTTGGTCATTAGAAGTAGCAATGAGCCAAAACGGCTAAGATCAATGAAAAGGACGACTATGATGGAAGATATTAGCGTTGCGTACATTTGATGTCATCACTGGAAGTATAAGACAAAGATAGTGGATGCAACATAGCCAGCCAATGCACTCTTTCTTCTATGGTCACCTAATAACAAAACGCACTCTTGCTGCGACACAATAAATAAGCCCCGATCAGGTATATCTGACATAAAAGCTCTATTTATAAAATTGTGCAAACCATGATGCTTAGGTTAGAAAGTGCACACGCCGAACAACCCTCTGGTAGCTACCTTGGTTCATAGACGATCGTCATGAAATTGACCAATGATTCCCGATTGCTTTGTGTCAACGACGCGAGTGGGCTTGGGCGCTTTTAAGAGACAAAAATAGCGTTATTTAAACTCTTTGTGATTTGTTTTGAAATTTCCTGTTTTAGAGCTCCCCCACCTGAATTTTTTTTGGGTTCTTCTTTAACAAACATATCTTTTTTGGTAGAGACTAAAAATAAAAACAATAATTATTATTAAAAAAATTCTAGACCTGATTGTAATTCATATCTACCTTTTTGCACAATTCTCATTTTACTTTGTCGGTGAGGAAATACATCGCATAGCATAGAATTCACCAATACCAATACATCATATTATAGAACACTGCTCAGCAATACCTGACATTATAATCCGCAATGAGCAGCGCCTTAATAAAAAGAGCTGTCAAATTAACGGACTCTTTCGACCCATCAACCAGACTTCCTATCGCCATTCTAGACTCGACATCATTTCCATTCGAAGAACCAGAGAATTTCATTCTCCAAGTACTTAAAACTTTACCAACACATCCCTATGTGCTCGTCTTCTTTGCGTCAGGAGCTCCATCACGGCCTTCATGGGATTGGGCGACAAAAATTCTGGATAAAGTCCTTAATTCAGACATTCAGAAACGAGTCGGTAGGCTTTACATTGTTCACGAAAGCTGGTGGGTCCGCGCAGTGACGGAGATGTTTAGTTTGAGATCTAGCACAACCATAATACACGCCTGGACTCTATCGGATCTAGCAAAGCACATGGATATCACTCTTTTCAATATTCCACCTCAAGTTTATTTGTACAACTTAAATATGGAGGATTCCGTCATGGTCCCTAAATATCATCCGCCAGTTTTCGGAGTTCCGCTCAAGCGAGTAGGGAATTCAGTCGAGTATCCCATTTTTTGGGAGCTCGGCTGCGAGTATCTCAAGCAATACACACACATCCAAAACCTTTTCCAGAAAAGCGATAATGAACAAGTCATAAGAGTTCTCCAAGACGGAATCAACAGAGGCCAGCTTCTGGACTTCAACGATTATGGTCCACACAACATTGCCTCTTTACTAAAATTTTATATCCGCACACTTCCTAACCCTCTCGTTCACCCATCATACCTTGACTCGTTACCACTTATGCTCACAGCAACTCACTGTGTAACCGCTTTCAAAGCACTACCTTTCGTGTCCCAGAAATTACTATATGACCTAATCTCTATCTTTGAGGCCTTGGTGCGTACGGGAATCCACACGCCTGAGACTATAGCACTCGCAACTGCAACATCATTTTTAGGGCAATACGGAAGAATTCACGAACATCGGCTTACCGCAATTAGATTTGTTGCTTCGCTTACTGAGTATTGGCCGGATATAAGCTACGGCTTAAAGCAGTCGAGTCACTCATTGTTACCGTCAGTATCCAGCAAGGAATCTCTCACAGATAGCATCATATCACAACGTGCCGCCTCTAATTCTTCCGTCAGCAGTACGGATTCTGGACTCGAAATAGCACACCGGAAATTCAAGCATATGCCCACCTATGTGGATCTGAAACCGGGGTACGGCATCACAGAGTTGCCTCTACCTAAACGAAGCATGTCCACATCACCAGTCAAGATCCCGCACCCAACGTTGAGAAAAACAGCATCTACGAATTTTGGAGATACGCCTCCGTTGGGATACAGAAAACTGGAAAAGAGCAGCACGTTCTCGGATAGTAGGAGTCTGGGGAGATCAGTTTCAAGAAGAGGTAAGATGGTGTCGGAGTTGGCGAAATTGTACGAATGAGTAAAAGCCCAAAGTTACTGAATTGAGTTTAGCTGTTATTAGAATAGAGATCAGATCAGCTACTCGATGAACAATAAACATTTGGTTGCATTAATCGAATCAATATAATAGATGATGTTCGTTTTTAATTTTTTACTCTTTTATATAGATACATTCATAATTTATAATTCATAAACAAGCATAGCTTATTTTATTTGAAAAATATTATAGTGACAAACGAAGATTGAATGCTTTGAATGCTTTAATGACAGAAGAATAATGCGAAGGTTGTAGTATAAGTTGTACACGATTGATCCGAAAACACACTGATGAATAATGGCTAAAGATGCTAATGAACCCCCACCTCATAAGCCAACCTGATAGAGATCAAGCGCATTCTTCAAGTTAACTCTAAAAATAAGCACTTTTACGAACCCAACCCCATACGATCTACATCAATTTCTTTCAACTCGCCTGAGTCCATTCAACCAATCTCTTCTTTCTCTTTTCTCATAATACCAAATATCAAACAAAAACAAAGACCCAAAAAAAATTTCATAAATTACTTTTACCATAGATATATTGTAGACTTCATCTGATTTTTATAAGTTTACTTTTTGCTCACTTCTAGGGAAAACAAAAGTCTGTATAGTTTGGCACAATTAGAAATATTTCGCACCTGCTAGTCACGCAATGATCCGAGCCCGTCCAATTATCCCTCCCACTACTCTTCGTCTTCTCCTCCCTCGGACTTTCCACCACTCCGCCTACGTGCTTCAACAAATCCCATTAAAACCTCAGGACCCTCAGCCACAAGTTCAAAAACCGCGTCGGTTAAAAAGCTTGTTCAAGGCATACACAATTGATGCCGTTCGCTCACCCTTTAGTTACGCAACGTCTTTTCTAGTCACACATCAGACAACCTACTTCCTTATTCTCACAGGGATATGGTCCCTCTGCTCGCATTTCAACTACACTATGGCTGTAGCCGGACCCTGGGTTCACCTCGTGCCAGGTGCGGTGGTCGACGCTGGGTTTGGCATTGTTGACTCTCTGGCCAGTTGGTACTTCCCGTACGATATACACTCGCGTGAGGGGACCAAATTTATTGTTCAAGGGGTCACAGCGTATTCTTTAACCAAAGTGTTGTTTCCACTAAGACTTGTGGGCACAATTTTAATCACACCGCTTGTGGCTAAGAAAATGGTAACCCCAATTTTTCAGCGGATTCGAAAGAAGTTCAGTTCAACCCCTAAGAAGACAGTAACCCCAGCTTCGCAGGTGGGAAAGAAAGATTCATGAAGATTCATTGATCTGGACTTTAGATGGTGCCATTGAATCCTTGATAAACGATGTATCGATATTATAAGAATGCAACAATTGCCTGGCCTTTTTGTTCTTCTCTATCATCTCCACAATAAATTCATATACAGATTGTAACACCACAGATTTACTAGCTGACGTAGTTTTCCTATTGTTTTCGCCTGAAAGAGCCGGCACCAACGAGCACATTTCATTAAACTGATTTTTGATCAAATCCCTTCTTCTTTTTTCACTCGTAATATGGTTCATTCTCTTTTGATCCTCACTCAAGTTCTCCCTTTTTGGTCTGTCCTTTTTCCTCAATCCGACTGGGGTTTCTGCTTGGTGATCGACCTTAATCTTTTTTGTCGGAGGGGATGGAAGTTTCTGGGGTTTCTGATCCTGATCAAAAGCGGGTGCCACGGTACGTGTTCTGATAGCTGACGACACTGAGTAACTTGGTTGAAACCCGTTTTGCTGAAAACTCGGGTCAGTTCCGAACTGTATAGGTAGTTGTTTTCGTAGAATTTCAGGATCCGGTCTAGGCAATGCTTGTTGTTGCGGGTGCTGCCGCTGCTGTTGTTGCTGTTCTTGCTGTTGTTTTTGAAATGCGTTTTGGGCATTGAACAGCGCCGTGTTGAATTGTTGTACCTGAGCACTCCCCACACCTTCTTGGCCTACGCCAGCATGTTGTCCAATATGAAATTCCGGAATCATTTGAAGGTCGATTTTTGGCGCCATGATGAACTCAGGGTCCCTATTAATTTTTTCAAAAAACTGGGCAATCATCGAGGATTCCTGGGCATTAAACAAGGGGGAGTTCTCTTCACCTGGTTTCAACATTGGCGGTTGGTTCGGCGACGCGAAATCCGGCGTTGCCGCGCCCAGGTTGAGTAGTAATTGTGACTCCGCACTATTGGGAATGTCTATGGGGATATTCGAGAACGCGGTGTCGAAATCTATGTTGAAATCGAATTCGGTTGACGATAATGGTAAAGTGAAGTTTTTAGGGTCATTCATTATTAATAATTCGTGAAAAAAATACAAAGATTCAGGACAAAAGTTCGTATAAGTAATCCAAGGCTATCGTCGTAACGTGTATTTGTATTTACTGACTTCCTAGTTGGTATTATTTAGACTATAGCGTGAGTCTATAATGAACAGAATCGTTGAGTTTAACAGGGTTGAGTTAGAAGAAAAGGAAAGGAATTTTTCTGGAAATTTGGCTTGTGACAATTTTGTCTCTACCATCTTATTAAGAGGAAATTTTTGGTTTTGTTCTCCTCAAAACTCCTCCAGGTTTGTTGCCTGTCAATTTTATTAATCATGTGAAAGCATCAAGGTATACCGGTATACGGTACACGCCGTATGGCGAACGATCCTGTGTGAGATTTTCTGCCGTGTACAGTGTACCGTAGTAAATTGGGCTAGTCACATGGTGAAGCCATCTATGCACTAAAGTAGATTGCATATGCTATGTTCTAGGTTCCATCTATCCTGGAACTAAAAATTAACCGTCAGACAATCAAAAACGACATTCAATCATAAGATCGGCTTAGCCTAGCAGCGGTAGTTAAGTTAAGTAAAAACATGATGTAGAACATATCAAAATGTTCATAGTTCTTTCAAAGGGTTTTGTTATTCGTTTATATATTTACATTGGTATTTATACTAGTGACGTTCTGATTAAAATATCTGCAAGTGCTTTTTTTATGATTATTTTAATCGCATGTTGGTTGGCTAATTTAGTAAGTCAAGCTAATGAAAGCTAACCCACCAAAGCCCGATCACCAGTTTTTACCCATCCACATTCTAGAAATATGGTTGCAAATTATGAAAAGGTTACCAACATACAACAGCTTGACTGATGTCTGGCAAAGTCAAATAAAGCAGGTAATTTTATTCTTTCCAAAACAGCATCCAAATGAATATAATTCATACATCCACACGGTCAAGCACACACCCGCTCTATTTCTCTTCCTTTATCTTAGCAACTTCCTTCAGGTATCCACCAGGGCCATATTCCTCTTCAATAAGTCTCTTCTTGATACTGCCCTTTGCCTTCTTCTTCTCCAGAGTTTCAATCATATGCTTGCGTGATACAAGCATACGCTGTTCATGAAGACAAGCTGAAAGCGCATCTTTTTGAGCGTTGCAACTACCCCAAGCTCGTTGTAAGAACCCGTTTTTATGGCACTCGTCTAGCGCTTCAACAAGATCTCTGCAATCTATTATCAAAGTTCTAGATTAGTATAAATAGCTAACATCATTGGCTACTCATGACATAATAACATACATAGAATTCTGGCTTCTGTGAGTTGTGGAATCATTGTTTCGGTATTCTGGAAGAAAAAAACGTATTTCGACGATTTTTGAGAGGATGGGAAAAGAGGAAAAAAATGGAAAATCAAAAAGCTAGAGTTCGAGGTTTGATATGTAGCATATTGGGATATAAGAAATAAATTATCAGTAATAGTAGATAGGTACCACAGAAAATGCTTCCTTGACACAAGCCTAATTTTTCAATTTTCAATTTTCAAAACCACCTTCTTACGAAGAATTTAGGCCCTGATCACTTTTACACGATCCGTCTTCTCGTTTTCACCCAAAAGAAAAATGAGCACAGCACCCACACCCGAGCTGACCGCCGAGTCAGTCCGAGCCAACACAATCCAGCCCCGCACGCGTGCCCAACTAATCCCCATTGAGACCAAGCAAATGTGCACATTTCTCGCGCTGGGCACCGTTTCGTTCGCAGCAGCCCTAACGGCTCGTCGTGGTGTCATGCGGCGCCGATTCCTGCCGCTTCTGTTTGACAGTAATAACAGACCTCCAGCGTTTAACTACACTCGAGATGCGATGGCTGCTGTTGGGTACTCTACGGTTATAACGTTGACGACGTTTAGTACGGCGGTTATGGGGTTCTGCTGGGTCATGGAAATTACGAGTGCGAGGGAGTTTTCGATTAGACTGAGGAATGCGCTAGGTGGAACTGCGTACCAGGAATATGAAAATATCCAGGTGGAAGCTGAGAAAGAGGATAAGGAGGTTAATGAGTTTGTGGAGAGCTTGGAGGGAAGTTTACCTGGATGGGCCAAGAAGTAGTCGGGAGAGGGAAAAGCTTGTTTTAAGCATTGACTGAGATAACAGGATTCTTTGCTGTGTCACTTTGATAGAGGTGTTGTATATATATATCGTTAAAATTTGTACTATATTGATTTGTGTTTGATTGGTTGAAACTTTTGTATTTACTTTGTTCATTACTGCCATTGTTTGATAGATTAAGTGACAGACTTGCCAAGCTCGTTAACATGTAGAGTTTGATAGAATCAACATCACGTACCGATCGCAGCATAGTAAAAATGCGAAATGTTGAGACCTGCAAATTGTATATATCGTTACACCAGTACTTTTAAATTGATATATGGTACAGTACGTACAGCAAAACTTTTATTGTACATAAGAAGCTACAAAAGCACAAACGTAAACCCCCACGAACTTCCATACACAAAAAGTATTCGCCAAATCCAATATCATATTTGCCAATACCGTTGCTGGAAAAACTAAATTCGGGTACCCATCGTTAGAGCTATTCATAATTAGTAATTACTATATTGAAAATAGAGATTCTCTCACTGTACAGGCAAACGTTTGTTTCGATTCTAATCACGCTAAGCTTAACGAAGCAATTGTTCCTGGGATTGCAACTAGCTTGCCCGTTCAATCCTTGTCATTCCCACTCCATAAACAAAAAAAAATTATATTCTCAAGCAATTGAATGGATTATGACTATAGATTTTATATGTCTTCATTGTAACTAGTTGTCAAGTTTTCCTACTTGGTCAGGAATCAAGGTCAAAACCTTGCCTGTAGTAATAGCTGATCGAATATTGTCAATAACCAATATTTCCATGGTTTTTCTAGTTTCAATAGAATGAGTACCCAAGTGAGGAAGCAACAAAGCAGAAGGGTGGTTCAAAAGAGTTTCATTAATGATGGGTTCATTTTCAAACACATCCAGCCCAACAGCACCGACCTTTCCTGATTCCAAAGCCTTGGCCAATGCTTCTTCATCAACCACCTTACCTCTGGCAGTATTAGTGATTACCACACCATCCTTCATCTTCGAAATAGCCTTTTCATCAATCAAGTGATAAGTTTCTTTAGTCAATGGGCAGTTCAAAGCAAGGACATCAGCTTTGGCATAGAGGTCATCCAAGTTGGGTACATATTCGGAGTCGAGTTCAAGCTCAGGACGCAACCTGCTACGGTTGTAGTAAATGATCTTCTCGAAACCAAAAACTTTAGCACGATCACGAACGGCCCTACCAATTCCTCCCATACCTATGATACCAAGTACTTTGCCAGTGGGGTCATGACCAAGGCCAACACCATTGAGCCACTTTCCTGCTCTCAAGGTCCGTTCACCTAAACTAAAGTTTCTGAGTGCACCTAGAATCAAGTAAATATGTGTATCAGCTGTAGCACCGTCAACAGCTGTAGGTGTGTTTGAGACCTTGATTCCCTTCTCTGTGAAATAAGGAACAGTGATCTGATCATAGCCAGCGCCGTGACCACAGATGTACTTCAATGATTGAGGAACAGCTTTGCTCAATTCTTCGTCAAAGAGGCCAGTCTTTTGGACAGATGGGAAATCGCGATACACTGCAGTGATGTTCTTGTATTTACCCTTCAAGTCGGCCAAAAATTCTTGACGGTTTTTAGAAGTGAGTTCTAAGAGTTCTGCAACATCTGAGAGTGCGGCCCATTCTTTTTGAGCAAAATGAATAGTTCCGAGAAGGAGGACTTGAGGCTTTGGCATATCGACAGTGGCAGAGGTATTATGAACGAACAATTGAGTGTGGGTGTGTGGAAGAAAGAACGAAACTGAGAGAGAACGCAAAAATAAAAAGAGAGAGCAGATAAGGGAAAAATGTTGACATTTTAACCTTGTATTTCAAAAAGGGCTGAAACACGGAGATCTCGGAGTTGATAATTAGCGTATCTGCAATTAGAGTGGAGTTCCTAAACGGAGTAAAAAGTTCCATTTTGATTTTGGCCCTGTAAGAAAAGATAGTGCTAAAGCAGAAAAACTGGCAGCGTATAATAATGGCTGGCACTGTGTGAGAATACTGTAGGTTGACACGGAAAATCGAATTGAGACCCCCCACCTTTTGTTTATTTTGAGTGTGTAAATCGCCATGAAAATGAGAGCAAGTTTATGGCCAAAGTATCTGTTTGTTCTTTTCGCTAAATAGTAAGGGCCGGCATACCATATGGAGTAAAGTTCAGCATGCTAATGAACTGTGTACGATATGTGAATACAGGAACACGAACAAGAACAAACATGGATATACAGTATAGATTGGAATAATAGAAATATCACCAAGGACAATCCAATCCAGGTGTGCGCTCATTTGTTTCTCTTGATAACAACTATTTATCTAGTCCTTGCGTTATGGATGGTTAAAAAAACGAGCGATCTCGCCTTTGCCTGCCGCTGAAAGTTTGATAGATTGGATGTATCAGTATGCCAGATCGTTCATACTAACAATACAGTTGGCCAGCTACCTTTACAATATGTGCTTTCTGTTATCACACATCACTTCTTTTACTTTACCATAAGAGAAGCATTGCAAACACTGTGGCCATATTTTTGGATCAAATCTTGATAGTATTCTACTGGATATTAACTTATAGCACGGCGCCCGGATTCCTGAATACAAATTTCTATCAAGTTGATGATTTTCTATTGCAAAAGCTATGAGACATGAATCTCAGCACTTGGAAACTGAAGATTGATTTTTAGAACTAACAACTTACATATTGACAGGCTTTAGGTTTAGCCGTTTCCAAAAAACTGTCAAGCTCACAGTCGGTCATTTCATGAAACATCGTAACCAAATCATTGAACTTTTTCTCCAAACATCTAATAAATATTGATATCCTATAGAAACAGTAAAATTCGTGGTCTTTTTAGTTTTCGTATACTAGAAGAAAAGTAGACAGTATTAGTGTATGCATCACTACTGACTCAATAAATTTGTAATATGAAAGTTATGGTTGGCCAGTAGTTTTGTAGCGAGCAAGAAAAAAAAAAAAAAAAAAAGTGTAAGCCAGGGACTCGAAATTTTCTAGTTAATTTTCACGAGATTTGAAATCAACCTAATTTTCATTTTTTTTTTCTTCTTCATTTTTCTCTCGAAACCAAAAATGAGTGCT
>JAJMKR010000006.1:0-52555 GCA_030563945.1 Geotrichum australiense | reverse complement strand
TCAACAAAACGAATGCAACTGGAAGGGCGAAAATAGACATCTCGCTTGACGGCGTGCCTACAGAATCTACGGCTGCTGGTCCCCAAGCACTCGAAAAGGCCCAGATATCTCTTACAGACTGCCTAGCATGTAGTGGATGTATAACATCGGCTGAAACTGTACTTGTATCTTTACAGTCACATTCTGCAGTGTTGGAAATGCTACGAACGGAGGAAAAAATCTTTGTGGCGTCGGTGTCGCATCAGTCGAGAGTATCTTTAGCAAAAGCGTATGGGATGGATGTCAGTGAACTAGATTCGAGGTTAAGAGCATTATTGAAAAGCCTCGGATTTAAATATGTTGTTGGAATGGAGGTTGGAAGGGCGATTGCACTACAGCAAGCCATGGAAGAAATCAAATCTACAACGTCTCGCAAAGGCCCTGTTCTGTGTTCAGCATGCCCTGGGTGGACAGTCTACGTCGAAAAAACGCATCCTCATGTCATACCATATCTCTCCAAAGTCAAATCTGCGCAACAAATAACAGGCGCACTATTAAAGTCAGTCATATCACAAGAGCATAACGTCGAAAAATCAGATATATACCACGTTTCGATAATGCCTTGTTTCGACAAAAAACTGGAAGCTGCCCGTCCTGACCTCGAAGGTGAAGTGGATTGTGTTATAACCGCCAAAGAACTTGTTTTACTTCTTGAAGAAGCAAATCTTGAACTAACAGGGTCACAAGAAAACAATATGATCCCCAAGTCATGGCCCACCCAAAGTTGGGAATCCAATACTGGGTCGAGCTCAGGTGGATACCTCGACTACATCCTTCACACTGTACAAGCTCAATCAGAGCATTCAACTAGTATAGAAGTTCTCCCCGGAAAGAACAATGATATAATAGAATATCGGGTGGTTTCATCATCTGATTCAACCGTGCTTTTCCGTGGTGCTCGCATATATGGTTTCAGGAACATTCAAAATCTTGTTCGGAAACTCAAGCCTACAAAAGCAAAGGCAGTAAGCATACGACGGGGTAAGCCAACCGAAGGGAAGCTAAGTGAACCTGGACAGTACGATTATGTGGAAGTCATGGCGTGTCCAGGGGGATGTGTCAACGGAGGTGGTCAGATTGGTATGCCTGATGGAAGAGTGACAAAGGACTGGAGAGAAGAAGTGGAATCGATATATCAAAGCTTAGAGAAGATAGATGTTGGAGAGGTAGCGAGGGAATGGCTTGATAATCTGTGGAAGGGGGATGTAAAGGAGCTAGTTGAAATAGAGTACAAAGCTATGGAAGCACCACAGGACCCGAATATGGCGCTGGGAACTAAGTGGTAGCGTCGAAATAATCCACTCTGGTGTACGGAGTATTAAGGACATGCATTTTTTATTTTATTACAACAGATTTAGCAGTGTACATTAAAAGTTGTATGCGTACGAATTTATCATTTATCATTTATCGTTATTATGTTTTTCTTGTTACAAAAGTTGATGGAAATTCCTGTAAATTGGAATACACTTGGAGATTTCGGTATATTATTATCGAATAAGAGCAGCTTAAACTTGATACTGCAGTGTGATGGATTGGATTGTGAACTTAAAGGCTTTTTATATGCTTTACATAGATTAATCTAAACACACTTGGTATTATATATATTGTAAACCAAACGGTGTTTTGTTCATATAACACATCTGATGGTTATTAAGAATTACACGGTTTTTAAGAGTATTGATTCTTTACAGCAACGCATCTACCATTGTCTCGGCTTAGTCCAAAATAAAGCACCATACAGCTTCTAATAATCCATGGTTTAGGAGTTAGATAGTCAAAGGGGTATTTAAGACATTCACATTTTATCGTCAAGTGTGTGCATTCGAAGATATTAATTGCCACAAGTATACTTACATTTATCGATCATAGATAGGATCCGTATGGCAACTGGAACTAAAACCATCAAGCCTGTTGTAATAAGCACATGTCTATTACCAGATTTTTTCGAGAATATGTTTCACCTCTATGTTTACATTTGTCTCAAGGACAAGTTTGAGAATTTCTATATTATGTAAATTAATTTCTTGTCACTTTTCTCTATCTACATATATCATTGTACGGCAACCTAGTTACCAAACTTCCAGTTCCCCAATGTACTTTCGTAACTAGCGTAGCACCTAAACTCATTTGACAATCCGTTTCCATGTTCCGGCAAAAAAGTAGTGATCTTTGTCGTGGGATAAACCTTAGCAATCACATCTTTCATTCTCTCACCCGTGCACACCACAAAGTCAGCGCCCTCCTTCCCCAGCACCCTCGCCGTGATCGCAGCCTTCGTCTGACACTCCTCTGACAAAAACGGTGGGTCCACCAGAATTCTATCAAACCTCTTGTGCAGGTCCTTCCCCACAGCCAGAGGTTTATTAAAATCGTAATGCACAAACCACTTGGCCAGCTTCCCAAATCGCGTGTCGTACTCCATCAGCAAAACCCGGTCCCAGACGTCGCCAGGTGCGTCGGTGTACAGCTGGAGCATCTTGGAATACACGCTCGGCGCTGAGATTACCGCTACTTGGCCGCCGGTCAAAACGACTTGCATCATTTCATGTGCAAGAATGGTCTGCGTGGCATCGGAGTACCAAAATTGTGAGAGGTTCCAGTCTTCTTGGAAGTCGTTAATGGACCGCTTGCTGGCATCGAAACGGGCCTCAGATTGGTTGTAGAGCTTATCAAACTCTGCTTGGCGTTTGGTCTGCTCAGACCGGAATTCTGCGAGAGCGGCAAGCGTAGATGCTGAAAGGCTGTAGGCGTGTTAGAGCATGAAAAATGAATAGAAAAGAATAGAAGCGGGGTATTGGATCATACCTGATTTCTTCGTCGTCGGACATTGATATGGGAACGTTTTCTGGTTAAAGTGTGAGAAAAAAAATTTGTGTGCTGAATATAGGCGAAATGTATAAAGTGTAAACTCTATCTCTTGAACTTGTGTACGTTTCTACAGTATCTTGGAGCAGATAATGGTAGTTTTCAACTTTGAACTTGTGGTATTTAAATCTATTTCGTTTAAAAACTCTTCTCTATCCAAAAGTGTAGATTTCAAGATAGAAGAAACTAATGCTTTGCTTATATTTGAAATGAACTCATCTAAGCTTTGATCCTAAAATTTGTTTCTACACATCATATTATGATGTGAAAATAGTAAAAATCACTGCAGCTGCAACCCCAGAAACGAGTTCCGTTCTATTTCAGGAGCCAGCATATAATTACAATAGGGCTCGTTAACTTAGCTAAAAATTGAAATATATTAGTATCATCGTGGCTAAGTAGAAAAATCAAATATTTTTATAGTTGTTATAAGAAGCATTAGAAACATTTTGTCATTAAGGCCTTCACGGTAAATGTCTGGAGTCACTAGCATCCTTTGAGCTAGAACTAATAAATCCGTAACCATTTAGTCCAAGTACATGATGAAAAGAGATTACAATGAATGCTCCCTATAATAATAGATTTGTTTAAATACTTGAATATATCTCTGTTATATTTATTTGATTTATTAATATTTTCACAGTTGTTTGATCCAATAATTACCAGTATACCCTAATAAAATAGACCCCAAAACCAGCAGCACCTCTATCAAAATGTATGAAGCCGACATTGCCTGCCGCAAGTCTCAACGAAAGCAAATAGGATTTGTAAAAATTATTCTCATAGTCCAGCTTATAGCCATTGCCATCACACCGTTTTTCTTGCTCAGAATAATTCGTTCCGACAAAGATATTTCCATGCACAAGAAAAGCAATGACACAAATAGTACTCTAAGGCGCGAAAAACGATCCTTCACTTATGGAATTAGTATAAATCAGTACTGGGGCTCACACTCTCCATATTTTGAAGATGGGCCTGGTTTCCCAGGAGTCAGCCCAATCAGCCTAACGTGTCGCCTAAAACAAGTTCATGTGCTGCATCGACATGGTGAAAGATATCCCTCTACAGAAGAATCTGTGGAAATGAGAAAGACTGCCGAGAAGCTAAAAACGGGCTCGACGACGGAACTGCCTTGGATGGCCAGCTGGAATTATACACTGGGTGAGGAGTTGGAAGTCACCAATGGTGTCGCTACGGTATTTGCTGCAGGTTCAAGCTTTTGGGGCTCCCATGGAATAGAGCTTTTTAAAGCTTCTGAAAGCAATAAAACGTTCTATGACAACTCGCTTAATGTCAACGATAATGGAGAATTTAAAAGGCTGCCTATTATTAGGGCCACTGATCAAAGCAGGATTCAAACTTCAGCTAGAGCTTGGGCCGCGGGATTCTTTGGCCTGCTAGGTGAAGACCCTGAGCATCCTATCTATAAAGAGCCCGATATGTTTTACAGACTCGTGTTGCAGCACGAAGAACCAGGATATAACACTACGCTGGCATCTTATTTTACTTGTAGAAATGGTATGGTATCATTAGCTACCGAAGAAAATAAGTTGACTTCCACCTGGACCGATATCTACCTGAAAAGTGCTGCTGCAAGGTTATCAGCAAGTTTTGGCGTTGCGTTGACACCCAACGATGCGCAACAAATCCAAAGACTGTGTGTTTACGAAACTGCCGCATATACCGAAACATCCCCATTCTGTAGTCTTTTTACTGACGACGAATGGAGAGGTTACGGATACAATGAGGATTTAGGATTTTTCCAAGCTTCCGGTCCAGGGACAGTATACGGCAAGGCTGAAGGAACCGGTTGGTTATACGAGCTTGTTTCCCGGATTGAAGGTAATTTAATAAACACTTCCATGTACGGTATAAACATCACTCAGACCACTGACAAAGACAGTTTCCCTCTTGACCAGTTTTTTTACCTTGATATGACCCACGACTCAGTCATAGTCAGCGTTCTCACGGCTCTAGGACTTGAAATACTTGAACGTCAACTCCCAGCCACACACATCCCGGTTCAGCACAATTTTCAAATTTCCCGTTTGACGCCTTTTGGGGCAAGACTTTTCGTGGAACTTTTAGATTGTGGCGACGGAAAAACGCAAGTCAGACTCAAGCTGAACAATCGTGTACTTCCGTTGAAGGGGCTCAGATTCTGCTCTGCTAATGCGGATGGGCTGTGTGAGCTGAAGCTGTTTTTGGATTCCGTTAAAGAGGCTCTTAAAAATATTGATTATGAAAAGATCTGCTTTGGAGAATTCAGATCGGTCAACGCTACTCTCAAATACAAAGTGAAAAATTCATTACTAAAAAAGCGATTCAAAGAAGCAAGTGATATATAGCTTATGTATTCATATTTATAATATCATCGTGTATAAGTTTTAACTAATTCAACAAGTAACTAGATGGTGTTATATGCGCTTTCAAATGTCATTACTTTTGGCTTGAAAAAATACTACGACACTATGTCCTCCTCAAGAATTTACCACCGTATCGAAATCTTCATTTCAGATATAACCTAATTGCCAATGATATAAATTAATATGATGTGAACACGATTGAGCTGTACAAGAAAAAATGCAGTTGTATGAGTATTAATAGGTGCTGATCTGTAATGCCTGAATAAACACGAAAGACAGCATAGATCGCACCAACTTAAAATAAAAATACAAGAAATGAAGCAATCATCTATACAAGCTGGGCTCATCTAATATTTGCTCTATTGTTTCAATCCAAACCCTACCACTAACTCATCACTTTTCAATACCTGTCTGGTATTATCAACCACAGTGATTTTGAGGTACCACTTCCATTCATACCCATCCTCTTTGACTAATTCTTTAACTTCCTCATCAGAAAGAACATCCTCTTCATCATGGTGCGCTTGGAGTTTGATACCGTTTGTCTTTGCGTACTCTACTAACTTTTCAGGCAAGGCACAACAATCCAGAGCATTAATCTGGTCAATAACTGGCTTCACAGCCATACTTTCATACAGCTGTTGGAACTTTGCCGACGAAAATTCTGAGACTCCATAACACTCAGCTTTTACCGATTCGGTGACTGATTTCCACACTTTGAGTATACTTTCATCACTCCACCCACCGTTATCATCTTCATCCGAAAACGAAAGTCCTTTAAAAGACACAATCAGTTGGTCAATCTTCGTGTAGCTCTTTTTGATCTCTGTTAACGCAAGTTCCAAGTCACTCTCACTCTTTGAGGTCACCAGGAGCTTGATTTTAACCGAATCGGCGTCGGAATGATCAGCGACCTTGCAAGGAGCCGAAAGAAGTTGGAAAACCGATGGCTTAGGATGAAGGGGTTTGAAATTAAGTGTATTGCCGGTACGTAGAATTGTAGACATGATGGCGGAGAGGTAAAAAACAGTGAGCTTCCTTGGGGATCCGGTTGGCAGTTTGATCAGTTTAATGTATACACAAATCTGTACGGATTAATTATTTGTGGAAAAAAAATTTAATAGAGCCTGAGAAAAAATTGGCTAATATTATCAGAATCTGATATCAAAGCATGTTTGTTTTCTTGCTTTTATCACATTATTAATACCGGTAATATCAGCGCTCACAATTGGCATGTAAATCACGTGGCTCGGTATGCTATCGCAGCAGTATTTCAGTTTGATAAAAAGTCTGACAGGTTCTGCGCACTTCGAAAACAGGATATTGCGCATAAGCTGTACTGTCCTGTAGATCACGACGATTTGACAATTAGATAATTCGATAATCTGGCAATCTCACAATCTCACAATACATGGAAGCATATTTCGCCAACTTTGATCAACTACTGAAGTAGAAGCAAACGGCCTTATTTCATCAAAAGGCAATCACAATTGTCTCATAGTGGTCAATATGCTGAACAGTCTTCTGCTCACCAATATGCAGATAAGATGAGTAATGGTGGACTGCTCTTGTTTATTATACCAGTTGGCAGTTTGCTTTGGGAAAGCATGGTTAATTTTATATTAACTGCAATCTTGACAGCCTTCATAAGCCTCTACCATAATTTGTAACAAGAGCTACTGATTTGTACAGTTTTTTTACGCTAGATTCCCTCAGATGAATATGGTATAGTTTTCCAGTTCTGTTCTTGATACCTATTTGGCAAAGTCAGAATGCACTTTGAATGCTGTAGTCTCGATACTAAGTGCAAGGACATAAAGCGAGTAAGGTATATGAGTGCTTAGCCACCTATATTACTATATATACAATGGTCTTCTCTGTATTGTGAAACAACAATAAAGAAAGATCATCAAGAAGACGCTTTTCGGCCGTGTTCAAACTGGCGGTATCTCGTCGATTCTTTGTATAAATTTATATACACCTATCTTGACAACAAGTCTTAATCCTTCAAATTGTGATGGTTGACACTACCAGATACTTTTCAACGCTATGCAGTCGAAAAGCTATGGCTGTTGTTAAGGGCCTTTTCTATACAATTGTCTTTTACTGGCCAAAAATCCAAGGTTTTAATAGTGTGTTCCATTTAGCATAGATATTACGAGGGCGAGTTAATTTTTGATGCAGTTTTTGTGTCTAGAAATGGCTTTGTGTGGTCATGAGGCTGCATTTCTACCCGGCAGAAAAGAAAAAATGGTTTGAGTTTGACATCTCTCTAAACAGTAACTTTTCTAAAGATCAAAGGCCCTAGAAATGGGCAATCCTATGAATAGATCTTAATGAGAACTAAGACACACAATGTAAAGCTACTCACAAATTATTACCCAGTCTATTATAAATTGACCAATATAATGAGAGGGCATTAAAATAGCAATATGTGTTGCAACCAAACATGCTAAATCTAAAATAAATAACTTGACTTGTACCAGCGTACTTTTGTATGATAAATAGTAAATACTGTATAAATTTAAGAGTTGCACAGTGATGTTAGCTATAAAATACAAAAAGTTGATTAATTGATTAAATAAAAATTAAAGTAAAACAAAAATACTTCCTCCTTCTTAAAAGAAAGAGAGAGAGCGTCTCATCTATGCTAACTTACTTTACGTGTTTAGAACTATTTATTTTTTTTTAGATTGCTACACCTGAACATTCAAATTTTATTCTTCTTCCTTGTTTTCAGATCATTGTTAATTTTAGACTTTTTGATTATATTCTATTCTCATCACCCAAAAAGTTCCATTTGAAGCTTACTTTTGCTCCTTCTACCCAATTTTGGGCTACAAAATCCTTTAGTTTTACATTCTATTCCTCCTCTTGCTGCGAACTGTCAACCGAAGATGCAAGACAACGAAGACAAGCATAGTGAAGATATCCGTCTCAATTTCACTAACAGCAAACCTCTCAACTTTGAAGTAATCAATAGAGACACAACACCGCCACACTTGTTTAGGTATTCATCGCCTGCGACCCCAAGAAATACTCTATTTGATGTCCTCTACTCCGAACAGCAGTTACCATTGACCCCGGGGACGACCTCTTCGAATATGAACACAGCACCAAAATCACAATTAATGGAACAGTACCTCGAACTTTCTGATGAAGACAAAATATCGTTTCTCAAAGAGGTATTAGGCGCAAGTTCGAGAAATGTTCTGGCAGAAACAAGCACATTTATTGCACCACTATTAAAAAGAGACCCTTTCAAAATGCTTCCAAACGAAATCTCGCTCCGAATTATTGCATGTTTGGACGACCCTAAAACACTAGCACGGGCATCTCAAGTTTCTAGGTTGTGGTATTTGCTATTAAGTGACGACTTAACATGGAAGGAGCTTTGTAAAAGCCATCATTATAGACGGTTATCTGCCGCCGTTTCTTGTTCGCCCACAAACGAAAGCCCTGTAGAAGGTATCTCTGGCGGAAATTCTGCACAGAACGCACTAACTGGAGTTAACATTGCAGGGATGGAGGAACTATCTGAAGCCGTGTATTATCCCGGGGCCACCAAATCACACACACCAACCTCATACAGGTCACATTTTAAGCATCAATACATGGTCAATACAGCTTGGAATTCTGGAGGCAAACTGGCAGCAAAGTATGTTATTGCAAATTCAGGTGTTGTCACTTCATTAATTATGATGGGAGGCTACATTGTATTTGCTTTAGATAACTCCAAAATCTTTGTATTCAGAGAGGATGGGAAATTATTACGTTCGTTATTTGGGCATGTTATGGGTGTGTGGGCACTAACTTTACATGGTGACACTTTAGTGAGTGGGGGCTGCGACAGAGATGTAAGAGTATGGAACCTAAAAACTGGTGAATGTTTACAAATCTTAAGAGGGCATTCATCAACAGTGCGGTGTCTACAGATGTCTGGTAAAGATATTGCCATTTCAGGCTCAAGAGACAACAGTGTCAGAATCTGGGACATTTCTAAAGGCACTGTAGAGCATGTTTTAGTAGGACACAGGTCATCCGTCAGGTGCATTGAGGTTCAAGGAGACTATGTCGTAAGTGGGAGCTATGATTTTACTGCAAAAATATGGAGCATATCGCAAGGAACACTATTGCATACTTTAACTGGACATTTCTCACAGATATATTCGCTAGCTGTGAGTGGAAATATGATAGCTACTGGTTCACTTGATGCTTCAATTCGAATCTGGAACCTCCAAGACGGGACCCCTCTTGCAGTTTTGCAGGGCCATACATCTCTCGTTGGACAACTACAAATTAGAGGTGACACTTTAGTTAGTGGAGGGTCAGATGGAGCAATTCGTGTATGGGACCTTAAAGAATTCAAATGTGTGCATCGATTAGCTGCTCATGACAACTCTGTCACATCTCTTCAATTTGATGACCATCGCATCGTTTCCGGGGGCTCAGATGGGAAAGTACGAGTTTGGGACGTGAATGAAGGACGCCATATCCGCGACTTATCTTCTAGAGGGCTTGAATCTGTTTGGAGAATTGCTTTTAAAGACGAGAAAGTTGTAGTTCTCGCGTCGAGAGGGGAGAGAATCTTTATGGAATTAACGTCATTTGCTCCGAATGACGAAGGGCTAGATATTGTTAAGGAGTCGGGTTATTCTACCGGAGAAAACAGTGAAAGTGCTTCGCCTAGGGATTTGATGGACATTACTTGAGGTTCAAGAAAAGATGTTTAATGTGTTACGACCTTTTTATGTATTTATTATAATCTTTCTTTAGCTTTGATTGGTTACTGTTATATCTATTTGTAACATCTAGCTTCATTGTTAATTTATTGTTTGTTTGTTTTTGCATTGTGTTCTGATGTCCTGATGGTGTGTGCACGTTAGGAACTGAAAGTTTTGAGTGAATGCAAGATGTAGAATTAACGCCAACCTCGTTTTGATACTCAACACCAGTCATATACAAATTTTCATATAGCACCAAATTTTGATTGATTGCGGTGGTATAAAAGAGAATATAACACTAATAACCTAACTATCTTCACCTTCTTATTCACTTTCAGAGCTCTCTTCCTCTTCTTTGACAGCAGCTTTTTCAATTTCTTTCTTTCTTCTCATTTCGAGCTCCTTCAATTTTTTCTCTGCTTTTTGAATCTCTTCTCTTTCAACATCCGTCCGGTTTTCCTTGCTCACTTTAGACATTTCTTTAAAGTACCTCTCTTTATCTTCTTCGCTCTTCTTGTAATAAATATGTTTTGCCTTTTCATCTAGTTCGTTCCACTTTTCAGCTAGTACCTTCGTTAAATCAACATTGCCCAGATCTCGTCGAACTTTGTCTTTCTCTTCGTCGCAGAACATTAGATACGCGTTGTGAGGACGTTTGGGAAGAGTGGGATCCCGTCGTTTCTTGACTGCCGGTGATGGCACGGGTTCATGAACGGGCAATTCTATTTGGAGCGAAGGAGCAACATCGTTTTCATCGTAGGCAAGCTGCTCCAATTTAGATAATAGTATAGCACGTTCAAGTCGAAGTCGTTTGACGGCCAGCTTGGTACGCTTGACAGATTCACTCACAAGCTCATTATGTGTTTGAATTTCAAGTGTTCGCTTTCTTAAGTCTATACACTTTTGTCGATATTTCTCGTCTGACTCTGGAAGTATCTGTATCGCAGGTATGCGTGTGACTGAAAGATTGGATTCTGGAATACTGTTTTTCATAATGTCTTGTGTGTTGTTGTTCTCCGGATGTGAGGGTTGTAGATATAAGTATAATTGCAACTCTGAAAGCGAAGCTATGAGCTATGAATTTTGAATTTTTGAGTGATACCGAAAACACAATGACTACAAAACAAAGCGCATAGTTTATTTATTGCGCTCCTCTAACAAAAAGAAATTGTAAAGAAGGTTAGGGTAGGTACCTAAAAAAGGTATCTGAAAATTTTTACTACGATTAACCTTGTTTTGACCTAACCCAGTGATATTGGGACATATAAAATATTCTCTTCTTCAAATTTTTTCAAGTTGGTGAACCATCACCATCCGTCGGATAACCTGTTATCTACAAAAACAAAGTGTTAATCTACATTTGGACCCTTGATTGTCTTTTATATTCCTAAAAATGGCTGCTATTGAACCTTCTAAAGCTCTTGAAGTTCTCAAGGAGTATGAGACTCTTGATGGAATTGACGTCAAGACTTTGATGGATTCCGTTTCTCGTGGAGGTCTGACCTACAACGATTTCTTGATGCTTCCTGGAAAGATTGATTTCCCTTCCAGTGAAGTGTCTTTGGAATCTAGGCTTTCCAAGAGAATCACTTTGAAGGCTCCTCTTCTTTCTTCTCCTATGGATACCGTTACTGAAGCCGACATGGCCATCCACATGGCTCTGTTGGGTGGTATTGGTATCATTCACCACAACTGTTCTGCCGACGAACAAGCTGCTATGGTTAGAAAGGTCAAGAAGTACGAAAATGGTTTCATTTCTGACCCTGTCGTCGTTTCTCCTAACACCACTGTTGGTGAAGTCAAGAAGTTGAAAGAAACTTTAGGATTCACTGGTTTCCCCGTTACTGGTAAGTTTGATATTTCTTTTTCCCTCCCAACAGCACATTTGATTTGAAATGTCAAAATAATCTTCATTTTATTCCGCATTTAAGAGAAGAAAAAAATTACAAGAATAAATGACTAACTTTTTCTTCTAACAGAAACTGGAACAATGCCTGCTAAGTTGGTTGGTATTGTTACTTCAAGAGATGTTCAATTCCACAACAACGATGCTACCCCTGTTTCCGAAATTATGACCACTGAATTGGTCACTGCTTTGGAACACATTGACCTTCCCTCTGCTAACGATGTCTTGCAAAAGTCCAAGAAGGGTAAGCTTCCTATTGTAGACAAGGCTGGTAACTTGGTTGCTCTTCTTTCCAGAACTGATTTGCAAAAGAACTACAACTATCCTAATGCTTCTAAGTCTCCTGACTCCAAGCAATTGCTTTGTGGTGCTGCCATTGGTACCAGACCCGATGATAGAGAACGTCTTGCCAAATTGGTCGAGGCTGGTCTTGATGTCGTTATTCTTGATTCTTCTCAAGGTAACTCTATTTTCCAAATTGAGATGATCAAGTGGGCTAAGGCTACTTACCCAGACCTTGAGGTTATTGGTGGTAACGTTGTTACTAGAGAACAAGCTGCTAGTTTGATTGCTGCTGGTGTTGATGGTCTCCGTATTGGTATGGGTTCCGGTTCTATTTGCATTACCCAAGAAGTTATGGCAGTTGGCCGTCCTCAAGGTACCGCTGTTTACAACGTCACCGAGTTTGCATCCCGTTTCGGCGTTCCTTGCATTGCCGATGGTGGTATTCAAAACATTGGTCACATCACCAAGGCTCTAGCTTTGGGTGCTTCTACTGTTATGATGGGTGGTCTCCTTGCTGGTACCACTGAATCTCCTGGTTCTTACTTCTACAAAAACGGTCAAAGAGTCAAAACTTACAGAGGTATGGGTTCTATTGAAGCTATGGAAAAGCAAGACAACAACGATAACGCTGCCACCTCCAGATACTTCTCTGAAACTGATGAAGTTTTGGTTGCTCAAGGTGTTAGTGGTAATGTTATCGACAGAGGTTCCGTTACCAAGTTCATTCCTTACTTGACCTCTGGTTTACAACACGGTTTGCAAGACATGGGATTGAGATCAATTGCCGACTTGCAAGCTGGTGTTAAGAACGGAACTGTTAGATTTGAATTCAGATCTTCCAGTGCTCAACTCGAAGGAGGTGTTCACTCGTTGCACTCTTACGAAAAGAGATTGCATAATTAAACATGCTTTTTGTTTTCTTATAAAAAGTATTAAACAGTATTAACTTATCATTTGTTTTGTTTGTTTGTTGGATAGAGATTGTTTTTTGTTGTTTTGTTTTGTTTTGTTCATAGATTGTTTTTGTTTGTTTTAATGGTAGATGCGGTAATAAATATATAAATTTGAATTGAAAGATTTTAATGGAGATGCGGCATGCTGGATTTTTTTTTTGGAAGGATAATGGTAAAGAGTGATGAAGGTTGATTTCTCTGTATACGGTGGTATGGATTTGAATATGTTGACAATTTCTTCGTTCTTGACTGTACGTACGTACAGTACTGTACATAGTCTTGCAACTGCTAACTTAAAGAACATTTATGCCTACTGTAATCTAGCTCATAAAGACGATATTCTTGTCAAAACAGTAAACAAAATCCAGTCACTATTACTTCAATTGGCAATCCTTCCATAACAATCATTATATCTCCAATAAAGGTTATTCTAAATCCATGTCTCCATGCCTGTTTGACCAGGCATATTAACTATACTGTATGTTCACACACCTTTTCGGGATTTGTGCCGGCTTACTTATAATCTTTCAACTAAAAACCGGGCTCCTAGCACCTTTCACGATAAATCAGTCACGCGCACTTATGACCGACAGAAACTCTAAGAGCTGAGTAACGATTTTTTGTATCGGTACTTTGAGATGTCTGCCAGTAGGCGTAAGTCTAAAGTGGGTTACCCCACATTATTTCCTCGGATGATTTTCACATGGCTAGCCTATTAGACATACAAATTAAACTTTGTATACAGTCTAAAGTAGCCTTTCATACAAAAGTTGACAGAAGTCACAGAACACAGCTAGAATTTTCGCTGTTTCTTCAATGTGCATATTGCTTGAGCTCTGTGAAGGATGAAAGGCCAGTTATGAGAAAAGTACAGTATATGAGCAAAGATCAATGTTCCTGTCAACACACATCGATCTTTGTGTGCTTATTCATGATACAGTCTGGGGTAAATACAACTTAATTGTTACGGATGTAGTTAAGTAAGTCCTGAACAGTATAGATCCGTCTTTTCACCATGATTCAGACACTCATGATAACCTGAAACTGGATTGTTATAGTAAAATTTTCCTTTTTCAAGTCTACTGACCCATGCCTATCAAAATTGGTGATACTCCTCCTGATCGGCTAGGAGTAATACCCTATTACAAGCACAAAATAGAACTTTCTAAAATACTTATTTCCAAAGTTTCCCAGAACCTTGTTCGTCTCGAGACTCAACGCAACTTGATGAACCATGAGGTCTCACAACTCAAGTTGGAGCTCACCGAGCTTCAACGCCCATGCTTGCGGGTTGGCGAAGTGATCAAGCTCATGGGCAAGAAGAAAGCTTTAGTGAAAATTTATCCAGATGGAAAGTATGTGGTGAGCATTAGTGCTAAAATTAACTTGAGTGATCTCACAAAAGGTCAACGTATATGTGTGAGATCTACAAGTTATCGCTTGATGAGAATCATTCCACAAAACTGGGATCCGCTGGTATCTCTGATGAAACTTGAGAAAGTACCGGATAGTACTTTTGACATGATTGGTGGGCTAGACCAGCAAATTAAAGAGATCAAAGAGGTCATAGAACTGCCTGTAAAGCACCCAGAATTGTTTGAATCCTTGGGGATTGCACAGCCTAAAGGTGTTGTACTCTACGGGCCTCCAGGTACTGGAAAGACATTGTTAGCCAGAGCTGTAGCCCACCATACCGATTGTTGTTTTATTAGGGTTAGTGGATCAGAATTAGTTCAGAAATATATTGGTGAAGGCAGTCGTATGGTTCGTGAACTGTTTCTTATGGCTCGTAAGCACGCCCCTAGTATAATTTTTATGGACGAAATAGACTCGATTGGTTCAGCGAGAAAAAGTACAAGAGGTGACTCTGAAGTGCAAAGAACGATGTTGGAGCTTCTCAATCAATTAGATGGTTTCGAACCATGCACCAACGTCAAAATAATTATGGCAACTAACCGCTTGGACGTTCTTGATCCAGCGCTATTGAGGCCTGGAAGGATCGATAGAAAAATTGAGTTACCACCTCCTGATCTTGAATCAAGGACAGATATTTTGAAAATACATTCCCGAAGAATGAACCTTACCAGAGGGATAAATTTAAGAAAGATTTCTCAGAAGATGGGTGGGGCATCTGGAGCTGAAATTAAAGGAACATGCACAGAAGCCGGGATGTTTGCATTGAGGGAAAACAGGCTACATGTCACTGAACAAGACTTTGAACTGGCTGTCGCAAAAGTTATGTACAAAGTCAATAACAGCGAGGTTTCCAAGGCCAAATTTTTCAAGTAGAACTTACTGTACTTATCTATATTTGACAGTCAATATCAATATACAAAAGCTTTATCTTTTTGGTACAAGTAAAAAAATAACAAATCTATCTACACGAATACCGTTTATTGGATGCCGGGCCACGTTATTGTTCTATCCTCTCAAAGACAACAGAAAACACCAAGCAGTGTATTTTCAAAGTCGTACGGTGGAAGTTACTATTCCTGTACCCCACAACGTTCGGATTAGCTTTGCACTCGGGAAACATAATGTTAGAACTGACTTAGGTCTTAATAGACCTATCTTAAACTCTATGCTACCACTTTTGCTACTATTGATTCTGTTATCGAAACCTTGTAATTAAACTGATGTTCCAGCTTCGTACGAGCCGAGCAGTGGATTGATGTAGATATTGCTAGTAAAAAACTGCTCTGGATGCATTCCAGTCAATTTCTCCTAGCTAACTGTGCTTTTACACAAAACTCTGGACTGCCTAGAGGGTGAAATATTATGAGATCATTTATGAACAAATGTGGGATTTCAGCTGTCATTTACCTCGGCTTTTTGGGAAGGTAAAAGGTTCAAAAGTCACGTTTCCAGCGTTAATTAGGCACATCATCTCTACGAAATTTTCTGGGGAAATCGAAGGAAAAAAAGAATAAAAAGCAGTTAATACAATTTCGGTTTCTCTTTCGTCAATTCAGCTACTTTTATTTTTGGTTATAAAAGCAACTAAATTTCCTATTTTCCCTGTCTTTTATTTTTCTTTCTGGTTATACTTACTCAAATTTTAATTCTATCCAAAATAAATATATACACATAGCAAGATGTCTGAATTACGATTTGATGGTAAAGTTGTTATCATTACTGGTGCTGGAGGTGGTCTAGGTAAGGCTTACGCCTTGTTCTACGGTTCTCGAGGTGCCTCCGTTGTTGTCAACGACTTGGGTGGTTCTTTCAAAGGTGAAGGTAACAGTTCTAAGGTATGTTTTACTACTTTTTCTCAGATTCAATTGATCGAATCAGAATGATACTAACGCTAAAAATAGGCTGCTGATTCAGTTGTCGAAGAAATTGTCAAGAACGGTGGTAAAGCTGTTGCTAACTATGACTCTGTTGAAAACGGAGACAAAATTGTTGAGACTGCTGTTAAGGCATTCGGTACTGTTCACATCATCATCAATAATGCCGGTATCCTCCGTGATATTTCATTCAAGAATCTCACCGACAAGGATTGGGACCTCATTTACAGAGTCCATGTCTACGGTGCTTACAAGGTCACTAAAGCTGCTTGGCCTATCTTCAGAAAACAAAAATTCGGTAGAATCATCAATACTTCTTCTGCTGCTGGTCTGTATGGTAACTTTGGACAAAGCAACTACTCTGCTGCTAAGCTCGGTCTTGTTGGTTTCACTGAAACTCTCGCCAAGGAAGGTCATAAGTACAATATTACCGCAAATGTCATTGCTCCTCTAGCCGCTTCTCGTCTTACTGAGACAATCATGCCTCCCGAGGTTCTAAAGAAATTGAGCCCTGAAAAGGTTGTTCCTCTGGTAGCTTATCTCACACATGAAAAAACTCAAGATACTTACGGTATCTACGAACTTGGAGCTGGTTTCTACTCAAAGATAAGATGGGAGAGAGGCAGTGGACACGTTTTCAAAGCTGACAGTTCATTCACACCTTCTGCTATTCTCAAGGAATGGAAGAAAGTTACTGATTTTTCAAATCCCGAATACCCCGAGGGACCTGCTGACTTCATTGGTTTAGCCGAGGAAAGTCAAAAGAAGGGACCTAACGCACAAGGTGAGCCTGTTGATCTTAAAGACAAAGTTGTCATCGTTACTGGTGCTGGTGCTGGTATCGGACGTGCCTACGCTCTTCTCTTGGCTAAATACGGTGCTAAAGTCGTTGTCAACGATTTCGTCAACCCTGATACTGTCGTTGAAGAAATCAAGAAGGCTGGTGGAATTGCAGTTGGTGACAAGAGCAATGTCGTCGATGGTGCTCACGTTGTAAAGACTGCTGTTGATGCCTTTGGAACTGTGCATGCTGTCATCAACAACGCAGGAATTCTCAGAGACAAGAGTTTCCAAGGTATGACAGACGAACAATGGCAACAAGTCATTGATGTTCATCTTAACGGTACTTATGCTGTCACTAAAGCTGTTTGGCCTATTTTCTTGAAGCAGAAGTATGGTAGAATCATTAACACTACTTCCACTTCTGGTATTTACGGAAACTTCGGCCAATCCAACTACTCTACTGCCAAACTTGCAATTTTAGGTTTCTCTAGAACCTTGGCCTTGGAAGGAAAGAAATACAATATCTTAGTTAACACTATTGCTCCTAATGCCGGTACCGCTATGACTAAGAGCGTTTTCACTGAAGAGATGCTTGAAATGTTTAAGCCTGAGCAAATCGCTCCTTTGGTTACTCTTTTGGCCTCAGACAAGTCCCCTGCTACCGGTGGCCTTTTCGAAGTTGGATCAGGTTGGATTGGTGCTACTAGACTGCAAAGAACTGGTGGTGTCATTCTTCATGGTGATGTCACTCCTGAAAAGATTGCTGAGAACTGGGCTAAGATTACAGACTTTGAAGATGGCAGAGCTACACATCCCGCCACTTTCCAAGAATCCAGTAACAGCATCTTTGAAGCAATTTCAGGTTCTAGTGACTCGGAAGGATCTAATGAGCCTGATTTGAATATTTCTGATACTGCTGACTTCGAGTTCACAAGCAAGGATGTGATTCTGTATAATCTCACTGTCGGTGCTAAGGCAACTGACCTGAAGTATTCGTTCGAAGGATCTGAAGATTTCCAAGTTATCCCCACTTTTGGTGTTATTCCATTCTTCACCGTTAGCCTTGATTTTGAGAAACTTCTTCCTAACTTCAACCCTATGAAGCTTCTTCATGGTGAACAATACCTCGAGATCAGAAAGTGGCCTCTGCCTACCGAGGGCGTTTTGACCACTACTTCAAGACCTATCGAAGTTGTTGATAAGGGCAAAGCTGCTGTTGTCATCGGGGAAACTATCTCAGTTGACAAGCAGACTGGTGAGGAAGTTTTCTACAATGTGTCATCAATGTTTGTTCGTGGTGCCGGTGGTTACGGTGGTCACTCTAAGCCCAAGGACAGAGGAGCTATCACTGCTGCTAACAAACCTCCTGCCCGTGCACCTGATTACACTGCTTCGTATCACGTAAGTGAGGATCTTGCTGCCTACTACAGATTGAACGGTGACCTTAACCCTCTGCACATTGATCCTGCTTTTGCTGCTGTTGGTAATTTCCCCAAGCCTATTCTCCACGGACTTGCATCTTTCGGTATTTCAGGAAAGATTTTGTACGAAAAGTACGGTCCATTCAAGAACATCAAGGTCAGATTTGCCGGCCATGTGTTCCCTGGTGAGACTTTGGTGGTTGAAGCTTGGAAGGAATCTGCTACTAAGATTATCTTCCAAACTAAGGTTAAGGAACGTAACACTATTGCTATTGCGGCCGCTGCTATCGAACTTTTCCCTAAGGGATCTAAGCTTTAGGTGGGTTAGTCTTATATGTATGAATGTTTGCTATTTACGTGATTAAAAAAATGGTTCTGATTATCAAGTAATGCTATTTTAAAAAATGAAAATGATTAATTGTAAAGAGTCCTATTTCAAATTTCAATAAAAATGCCTTACCCGACTGGTGTTTTTGTAGCTTTATGTCGTACACGTTTCTGTCTGCTGTAGTTGAGCTTGAACGAGACGTATTTGTCTTTTATTGAGTATTGATAATTTTATATTTTTGGTCACTTCCATAGAAAATTGTAGGAAAAGCAACACATTTTTTTTGTTTGAATACGACAACGTTAATGGTTGTTTGGCGTTGATTAAAAGTTATCGTACTGTATATACCTTCACAGACTACTGCTATTGTATTTTTCACTTCACCCCGATAACTCGATTTCGGTTTTATTGACATGAAAGAGACTACAAAGTATCTAACAGCTATTAGATCGTACTGTAGCATTCAACGCTGTATGTTCAATCAGGAAAATGTCAGAAACTTATTTCAATTGTGTAATTTGTCCTGAAAAACCATGATAGAATACAAATAGACCAGACACTTGGAGTATCTATATTGTTCATCCAACATGTCTATATAAGACTTACTATCTAATCCTGGTAGCCACCACAACGACATAAAATATGTAATTGTAACTTCTCCATCCCGTAGCAAGTGTGTATATATATATGGCACGTCCCTCCGCATTTACCATGGCGGATAATGAAGAGAAGTCACAGTGCATTGATTGATATATAAGTAGCTTAAATGAATCAACCTAGTAACACCAGCATTTGCGAACTCGAGATTCAAATTCTTTTTAATCGGTTAGAAGTTCTTGAACGCGAAACCCGACGTCTCACGACGTTATCCCGTCTAAGCTCTCTTCAATCCGCACTTCAAGACTACATCACGGACCTTCAAGCACCCCCTTCCTCTCCCGACCCTTCCTACACCTCATCTCTCGACCTCGAAGCCACATACCCACCATACCCATCTCCATGCTCCCCCATATACCCATGCCAACCTAACACCACGCCACGATCGGCTTGCTCCTCCGACCTCCGCCGTCCCGTCTCCCCCGCCGCACCATCCAAAATTGACGAGCTCTCTGCCAACTTTGCGCGTCTCCAATCGCAGCTCAACCGACTCTCTCTTGTCACCTCCACGCCTTCTAGTCCCAGCAACAGCAACAGCAACAGTCACAGTATTGATTTTGCGAACTTTACGCAGAGACAGCTTGAGCAGCTGTTTGACGAACTGGAGGCGGTCCCGTGCCCGACTGATATGCAGAAGAAGTACAGGCTCATGAACCGGGTCGGAGAGGAGATTGAGAATGCGATCGTTGTTAGAGAGGAACTGGAGAATAGGGGGTTTGCGTTTTTGGAGATTGAGGGGAAGGGTGATGGTCAGGGGAGCGATTAAGGTGGGTCTTTTGGGATAGTTGAATGATGAGCACTGTACATGATTGTACTATACTGTTTGATGCGGGAAATTGAAAAATTGAGGTATAATAAGATGAACAAAATAAGATAGAGTATTTAGAAATATATATATTAGAATAAATATAGTTAACATCTGTGATAAAACTTTTGAGCCAATGACACGAATTGCTTGTATCTATACTGATATAAGTAAATTTACATATCGTGCTAGTTTTTGTCTTGTTAAATCAAATAATGCAAAGTTCAACCAAGACGGTATATTCTGGGGTTTTCATTTTGTTGCGTCAAATGATGCGAATTCCAACTAGAACAATATAATTACAGGAACTCACTACATGATGATGAAATGTTCATCTATATTAACACAAATAGGAATCCTGATCTTAACGGTTAACGAATCTGGCTCAAACAGTCTTAGATGGCGGTTAATTCTGATAATAAGTGTATAGCTTACATGCTTATCGGAACCTTCGCCTTAATATACCTACAAGTTCAAACGTCAAACTAGCAGCGTACTAATAATTAGATATAAAATACATAAACAACTTATAAATCACCAAAATCTACCCCCATGTCAAATTAAAACGTTATGGAAACCTTGATAACACCCGAGCTGCCCACAGGGACTTCGAATTCATCGCCATCAATTTCTGACAATCTAACAACGGCCTCACCCAAATCTTCATCTCTACCTAATGTCTTATGTTCTTTCAGCTTGAATATTATAGAGTCCTCGGCAGATCCAGCTTTGAAAGAAAACGACTCCCCAAAATTGAAAATATCGCCAGATGCGATTTTTTGTGACTTGGTCTTGTGAATTTCCTTTTCTTTTCGGCCACTGGACACATACGTTTTGACCAAAACATTATGAGCACTTGAGAATCCTTGCGCCGATGTAATCTTAATCTGCCCATTGACTGGGGTGCCTTCTGTACGCGTATCGCTACTCATCATGGAAGGTGATCTCATATGTCCACTTGTGGGAACTTCAAGACTAGATCCGGCATCATCACCCAAATCACCATATTTGTTACTCGATTTCCTCAACCCCTTCAACTTAGAGAATCCACCACCGATACCACCGGCAACACCACCGGCAACAGCTCCAACACCAGAAGTAGCAAGATGGGCAGCCATTCCCACACCAGACGATGCAACACCTACTGCACCTCCAGCAACACCTTCGGCCATACCCAAAGCACCTCCAGCAACTCCTCCAGCCATGCCCAAAGCACCTCCAGCAACTCCGCCAGCAACTCCAAGAGCTGATCCAACAATTTTTCCAGGTATAGCTGCCCCGTTAGCAAATGTAGCGCCAATACCAGAAGTGTCAACACGACGGGAAACATATGAAGGTTTGAACAAGAATTTGACGGTGATTGTACCAGATTTTCCGTTCAAAGGTAGAGTCAACATTATTGGTGTGAGGGGTTCCAACTGTGCCATATCAACGTAGACATCGCCCAAAAAGTCATCGCCTCCAGGGCCTATATCCCAATCATAAACTTCAATTTGAAGTTTGCTCTTAGTCCTACTGAGAACCTCAAAAACAGCCTTTTCATTCCATACAGGATTCAAAGTCTTCTTGATAGTTTTAGTCTTATAGATCTTTTCGCCATTAAGGTTTATAATGGCATAAGGATCCGAATAACCCGATCTGTCAGCAGCTGGGACGTTTTCGGCCTTGATAATTTCGCAAGTCATTTCACCCATGTTATTGACGCTTTCAGAAGGATCAAGCTTCATCATAAGGGGCAAATATCTGGTTCTAATAGTTAAGGTGGCTGCAGGCTTCTCACCATTTTTCAATCGTAGTTGGTAAGGTTCGTTGTAGCCTTTCTTGAGAATTGACATAGTGCTGACTTTTGTTGAAGCTATAATATCATCCTTTTTTACTTTAGAACTTCTGCTAGTTAGTTGAATAGTAAGTTGTGACCAAGAGAGTTCTCTAACTGTCATTTCAGCAGTCTCACCCAGGTTTTGAGATCCAACACCTAATTTAGGACTGGTGAAAGCAGGGAAATACGAATCATCAATCAAAACTCTGATGTAGCTGTCCTTGTAGTTGACTTTAGCATCACTTATAGTAATAGCAAAAACGCCACTATCATTTTTAACAAGCTCTTCCAAAGGAATGTCTTTACCGAAGGACTCATCCTGCTCAGTCGAAGCGAGAGTAGTTGTATCGTTTTCTTTCTTGTCATCTTTACCGTTTGCAGCTGCTTCTTCAGCAGCCTTCACTTTGGCTTCAGCTTCCTTACGGGCTTCAGCAGCTTCGTCAGGATCCATGACATTGATTGTAGGGAAGAAACTTATGGTATAAATCAGAGATCCCTTGGGAGATTTTTTCTTTAATTGGAATTGTCCAGTACGTTCCTTGGGATCAACAAATTCAAGATACTCGCCCTTTTCATTAGTTTTGATAAATTCAGAAGTATTCACTTCGAAAGAACCAAGGCTTCTGTCTGCACTTCTAACTTCAGCATCCATGGCTTCTATAACCATTCTCTGGTTAGGGCTTTGGACGGGAATATACAAAACTTCATCCCAGGCAGGTGCTAAAGTGCTAGCAACAGCCATAGTTCTGGCACGTTGAAAGCCATTAGTCAAAACTCGAATATAAGGATCAACTTTACCAATAGTTTCAGGATTTCTAAGATTTTCTTTGATTTTCAAACAGTGAACTCGGAAGGCACCTATAGGTTCAACATAGTTTCTTCCGGCGGAAGCACCCTTAAGAGCAATAGGATGCCAAGTAGCAGATATTCTAACCTTTCCTTTGGTATTAAGGTTGAACCAGTCATTGCCCTTTTTCACTTCGTTGAGGATCGTATCCAATTTGGCTTGGTAGATACCTAGAACTGGGTCAGTAGCCAAATCACGAGAATCCTTTACACGAATTCCTATTTTACATTTCCTTTTATCAATAACCAAGAATTCATGAGATTCATCCCATACTGCATTGTTCTTCCTTTTGACATGCTTAGTTTGAAGTAGGAGTTCGCCATTGTAAAGCAGATCAGCATAGGGTGTGTATTTGCCAACCATTGATTGAGATGTATCGAGATCCTTGACCTGATGAATTGTAATATTAACAATACCATTGTTAGATTCTGGAGGAGGTTCGACTGTACCGTCATCAAGTCTAGTGCCTTCCAAAACAGGGAACCAGTTAAGAGAGCAATTAAGGGATCCACGAGACTTGCTACCATCAATAATTTCCATAGTCAAGCTCTCTTGAGTAGGCTTGTCTACTAGAGAGTCCAAAGGATGAGTTGCTGTACCAAGAAATTTATCTTTTCTAAAGTCATTAAAATCATATACTGACAAAGTAAGAGCTTCTGACAAGTTGTGAACAACAATATATTTAGTTTCATTCCATCTGGGATTTTTACCCTCTTTAATTTGAGATTTGGCAAGTTGTTTTCGAGAATTGAGCGAGAAGGTAACATATGGATCAAGGGAATCACCTCCTTTAATACCATTTCCGGCGTGCAAAGTAACAGCAAGGACGCCTGCTGCAACATCACCTCCGCCACCAGCTAGAAGTTCTTGAATGTTCACTTGGTAAGAGTTAGGGGCGTACAGCATAGGTCCCAAAATTGCGTCTGTCATTCCACGAACAAACCTTTGCAGACCTGGAATAGAATTGACATCAAATCCTAAAGACTTGCCGCCTAAAGGTTTCATGACATAATCGAACTCAGGTGGGTCAATAAAGTGAGCATCAACAGTTTTGATGTGGGGATACGAGGTAACTAACTTCAATCTGATACGCATGAGACCAGAAAAGGCAAGATCTTGTAGTACAATTGGAATACCAACACCAAATTTTCCAATTCTAATTTGAATGTTTGGGTTAACAGAAGTTTTCAATTGTCTGTAATTTTTATCAACAATATCGTTTGGAGTGAACGATGCCTTCCAGTCCATGACAACGACATCATCTTCAGTTCTGGGGAAAGTCCTAACATGTTCAAAACGAAATGGTTTAGTCCCAAGTGTGAATGTGTCAAGCGCAATATAGTCCAAGAATCCAGGAACATAAGGGGCAATGAACTTATTAGCTTCAGTGACAACTTGATTAGCAATAGCTGGTTCATTAAGTACCCAGAATTTTTGCATGACCAAATTCAGCCAGTCCAGCGACTCGTAATCAGTTTCAAACTTCCTTAAAGCAGATTCACGATTGACTCTATCGCGTACGTTGCGTCTGAGTTTTCTGACGCTCGCTCTGAAAAGACTTGCTGTGAATATAAGTATCATGAAAACCCAAGGAATACCACCGCCTAACCTGGCAATCAGCCATGATAAGAAAGCAGTCACGCCAACAAGGGCAGTATTGTGATACCAATCTCCATAAAACTTATCCGGAAGAATACCTTCTAAGAAGCCAACATTATCAAGTAAATCTTCTGAGATATCTCCTGTCAATACAGCATCATCATCAGAGTAACCTGATACTTGCTTCCAACCTACAGCAGTGGGTTGATATAGTTTTTTTGCTGGTGCAACTTTGGCGGCTTCTTTCACGACATCCTGGGAAACAGATTCCGAAACTGGCTCAAGAGCTTTTTTTTGTTCCTTCGTTTTCATTTCACCTGCATTTCTAGCCTCTGGATTAGCCACTCCAGCAACAGGGAGGGCCGTGCCAGCAGGGACAGCACCTTCACCAGGGGCAATTGAGCTAGATGTTACACCAGCTACAGGAGCTGTTTTATCAGCAACCTTTTCGGCTACTCTATCAGGCGAATCACCAACCTCAGGCTTGGGTAGAGAAGAGACTTCTCTCTCGACACGTTCGGCTTGAGATTGAGAAGACATTTGACCTCAGTTAGTTTGTCTGGCTTAACTAGTTACCACCAGTGACAAATGAATTATCTTTAAAAGTGTTGTTATATGTTAGTGATGGATTCAAAATCACATAATAGAGCAGACCGAAATTTCGTAGTGTAGATTTATAGGTGAATTGGTAAAACTTACTAAATGATGAGACACCAATCTTCGATTGAATCCTAAAATAGATAGACGATGCAAGTTGCAATTTTGAATCAATTGATCTGTCTAGCTCAAAAAGTCAATGCGAGATGACAAGTTCAAGCGTCAACAATTGGAGAAAAAATGTTACAAAAAATGGAGTAAGTGGTAAAAATATGTAGAAAGTTAAAGGAGAGAAATAAATTGGATTCTGGGCAGCACCAGCTTAATTTCAGGAATATTGTGTATACAAAAAAACTTGAGGCGTGTCCAGGAATTTTGGTCAAGATTTTAGTGCCTTAAATAACACTACGCAGTGGATGAAACCATATTTATATAACAATGTCTATCTATACAGAAATAAACAAATGTTGCTGCCAGTACACGAATAGCATAGCTGATCTATAACCATTATCTCTGGCGAAAGTGCTATGATTCTATACAACTTGTTTTCTGAAGTTTCTGTAGGAAGGCTGGCAACGAAAGGAGGGGTATCAAGCGATGAGTTAAGCGTGTCGAGTATAATTAAGGCGCTATACAATACAACCCACCGCGTTTTTTTTCCATGATATCTGGCAAGGCAGTATACATGATACTAAACTGATTTTATTGGACTTAGTTATTAAGGCTATATAGTACTCCATTCTACAAACTGGTTGTATGATTCAGGCTTTTGAATTGTTCTCTATAACTTATGCTCCCTCAAGAATTATTGATTTGTAGTGCACATAAACAGTACACGGCAGGTAGTACGCGTTACCAGTACATAAAGCATTCACCGATGGCATTGACTAGCAACGAAATTCCAGTAGCTTAGATACAACTTTGACTTTGTACTTTTATTTTTAAACTATTTGCAATAGCACTTGAACTTTACAATACCTAAATTTAAATTTACGTGCTTAAAACAAAAATTGGCTAAACACTTACAGCAACTTCCAAGCAGATTCACTACTGGGACCTATCAATGTTGAATCTGCGTGGCTTACTATCTCTGGTAAGATGCTCATATTTCAATTGATATTTGGGGCAAAAACAGTAAGATTCAAAAGCGATATTGAATTGTTTGATTTTTGAATCTATCTTCTGAACTTTTCAGTTATTCAGGTTTCAGTAGCTTTGGATACTTTGAAGTTTGAAGTAATTAATACAAGAACTTTGCTACTTTTAGCTTTAGCTTATGAGCTCCCAGTATCCGAGGCTACTTACTCCAAATATTTCGGAGTTGTCCTAAACTTCTAAGGGACGTTACGGTGCTTACCTTACTAGCGTACAGTTTGAAATTTGAACCTACAGGTGGAGATATTGGAGGGGAGTACTAAATTGATTTCATCATTTTTTCTGACTTTTTCACAGTCAATTACACTTGCTCTTTTATTTCTTTCTTTCCTCGATAATTCAGTTGTCTGATTCCTTGTGCCATAACATATTCATCCTTTAAAAAAAGGGTTTTCATTACTCTTAAAAAAACTAGACGTCATACCTCAAAAAGCTTCTCAATATCATGGTTCTCAAAGTCGGCGGTACGTATGCTCTGTTATCGAACAAATTTGATTTTAATGGTTGAGTTTTCAACAACACCTATGCATTCAAATATCTATAGACCACTAATGCTTTCTGATATCTAGATTCTTTTCCTGCTGTTTCATTCAGCTATGTCCCTTACACTCCAGAAAACTCGGACATCGTAGGTATGTGCGCATGAGTTCGTTATATCCATTTCCTACGTTAACCTGTTTCTAAGCTTGTGGTATTCCAATCAAGTACGACACAGCCAAAGAGTTCCCTAAAAAGAAAGTGGTTATAGTATCTGTTCCAGGAGCTTTCACTCCTACGTGTACTGCCAACCATATTCCTCCTTTTATCCAGAAGGTAAACGAAATCAAAGCTAAAGGTGTCGATGAAGTAATTGTGATTTCTGCCAATGATCCTTTTGTTCAAGCTGCTTGGGGGAAAGCTCTCGGAGGTGCCGATAAGTTGATATTTGCTTCAGATGGGAATGCTGCATTTTCTGAAGCTGCTGGCTTGTCGGTTGATTTGACTGCGAGAGGCTTAGGAAAACGCTCGGCAAGATATGCAATAATCGTTGACCACGGTAAAATTACTTACATCAAACAAGAGCCTGGTAGTGATATAACCGTTTCCGGTGTGGAAGCAATTCTGTCTCATTTGTAACACTATTCATCTTAATCGTTTGAGAATATAGTTTGTAATACACACAACTTTGCGAACCAATAATGTTAATATGAGCTTACCAGCTTTCGGCCACTTTGCATAATATTACAAAAATTCAGAAATTGAAACAACAGATATTGGTATTGACATTTCTTATGTGGCTATATTATTTTCCTCATTTACTATCCAGACAAACTAATCCTAAATTTCTTGATATATAAACCATGTTAACTGTAAAGTACCTTAAGTTTTTTTGTTGGCTTCGTTGTACTCAGAAATGGCTTGAACAAATGATGCTGGTTTAACAGAATTAACAACTCCTTTCTCAATATAAAGGTAAGCTCCTTTAATCAATGAAGGAGGGAGCCCTTTGAAATTTCCAGTGAGACCAGCCGTAACAATAAGGTCACAGCTTGGAAGAAGGTAGGATTCTTCCAAAATAGTATCCATAGTGTGTTCGAGCTCAGAGCTTTTGAGTAAACCTTGGTCAATCATAGATACTACTTTTCTAAAAACTGTGGTGGTATATCTCTTTCCATTCCGTTCATCTAAGACAATCACTTCAAGCGGTTTGGCCCAGGAAGGGGTTTTAGATGGCGCTGGTCTCAATCCTAAGGAATTATCACCCATATCGACAGAAGTAATGACCCCATTTGTTAAATTTACCTTATGTTTTAACCCAGGAAAGATAAACGTCACATCGGGAATTGATGCAGAAGATCCAATACTAGCAACTTCGAACTTTCGTTTCACTGATTTAGCCAAAAGCTCAGGATTCAAACTCATAAGGCCTAGAGCATCATACAAGTTAAGTCTTTCGAGTTGTGCATTGCAGGCAAGATATATCATTTCAGTTGCATCAACCAGAAGTCTCTTGTATTCACCTACTTCAAAAGCATTTTTTCTTTTGTTATAATCTGCAATTTCTTTCTTGATATCACTATGCTTTTCTTTGACGTCACAAGTTTCAATGATGGCTTCTGAAACTTCTTCAGGCATAAGAGGTGGAGGATCAGCGACGTAAGGGCGAGAGTCTAGAACAACAGCCACATTTTTAGCGGCGGACGGGCCATTCAAAAAAGACGAGTAGGACTTGGGCTTAGATTGAACCAGAGGAACTGATACAAATAGTTTAATTCCAATTAAACCTAGAATTGTGTTGATAATACTGGTGACGGTTTTGAAGAGGTCGTATAGCAAAAGAATCAAACGAAGCAGAGTACCAGGATCATTCTTAACATACCAAGGTGTAACATCATTATTAGGAACAATTGCGTCAAGGTCAGATACATCTTTGATCTCGCTTACCTTGACACTAGTGGTATTCAAAGGTGCGGAGTCCTTTTCATGTTTTAGGCCGTATTTTTTCATTCCAATAAGAGTATGGACAGCAGAAAGAATTGATCTTCTAATGTGAAACTTTAGAAGTAGGTAAGTAGTATCTGGAACTTCTTCTGCCCCGGTAATATTTGATCCTGCAACAAAAATGGAATCAACATCAAAGCCATCAATTGTTAGCCCCTCAACTCCATATGTTTTGGGAGTGAGGTAGCCGGTATCTGTTCTAAAAGACTCTAGTAAGTCAAGCATATTCCTGAATTGGACTTTACTAATATTCAACTCGTAAGTAAAGAAATACAGAGAGAAAAGTGAAATATCTGCGGAAATAACCGTTATTTAAAGATGTTTTTTCATATGGAGGCCTATATAACTATAGAGTTGTTACTGTAATCACTGCAATAAAAACTTTCTTGGGGAGCCAATCATGATCAATTTTTTCGATCTGTAATCTTCGATTTGAAAAGCAACAAAAACATTGTGATATTTGCTGTGATGACAAAAGTCTAAAGCGGACCCCAAATAATTATATCAAGTAACAATCAGTTTAATCTGGCCCTGCCTAGTAGCACAGCTTATTGACTCTCGTTAATATTAAAGCCCTACATACTAGTAGATATCAATTGTTGAACCACATCAGTTCCGTTGAGTTTTGGCAGATGTGACCTGGGTAATGAAATATAATCAATACTACAGTAAATTTTCCAAAGAAAAAAGAAAAAAAAAAAAAAAAATGAAATTTCAGATCAATTCTAACCTTTTATTGATATAACTTTGGTGATGATATTGTGTAATCTATCATCACTAGTTATGATGTGATCCGAATGTCGTCGTGTATTTAGTTATCTTCTATTGCACTCGAATTTTTAAAAAAGAAGACATTGCTTGGGTTGAAGCGTTTACAGATTGCGCACAATACAATAGCTGGGTACATATATTAAAATTAATAGTGATGAACATCAAATTGTTTGGTTTGTTTGGTTCTCTACATTCATCTGCACTCAGAATGGCACAAAAATTCTGCGAAGACAGTGTTCTTTACCAAGATATATTACCTACCGACCTGGCGGCACGAGCATATGTGGAACTTCAACAAACTTCCTGGATATCATTTAAGCACAAGGGCGGAGATGTTCCGCGTCTTATATGTGTTCAAGGAGAGTTGACGCAAGACAAGTTTTTACCATTATACCGGCATCCTTCTGATGAGCCTCTAAAGTGTATTCCTTTTAGCCCAATCGTGAAAGAAATTGCATCTTTTTTAAACGCTAAGCTGAACTTAAATCTCAATCATGTGTTGATACAGAAATATAGAAATGGAAAAGACATTATTTCAGAACATGCTGATAAAACGATAGACGTGGTACCAGGATCCAAAATTGTGAACCTTTCTTTTGGCAAAACTCGTACATTGACTTTGCGAAGCAAGCAAAAGTTTCAGGGCAAGAAAATGGATGAGAGAAAAGTTGAGAAAGTGCCTTTGACTCACAATTCGGTTTTTGTGATGGGGCTGGAAACAAACAAGAATTGGTTACATGGTATTCGAAGGGATCTGAACGAAGAAGGTGACAGGATAAGTCTGACATTCAGAGAAATTGGTACTTTTGTTAGTCAAGATCAATGCTGGATCTACGGGCAGGGTGTTGACGTTAAGAGAGAAGGACGTTTGATGTCAATTAACGGAGAAAATATTCATGTTTCAAGGGTGATATGTGACGAAGACGAGAAAAAGGCTCTTTTCAAGGCATTTTCGGTGGAAAACAAATCTGTGGATAGTATATGGTATGATATATATGGAAAAGGATTCAACGTTTTGTAATTCTTTATAGCTTACTCTTTTAATCCTTTTGGTAATATTATTCAGCGCTGGAAATACAATATGAAATGCAGTTAGGAATTTTCTGATATCGTGATTTTGGGCTATCGCTACTAATGACGGTGGTATCACCATCTTTTGAAGTGCTAGCAGGGTTTGCTATGATGTAATTATTTCCACTCATTGAAATAGATGTTAATTATATCTATTTAAAATTGCTAAAATCATTAATTCGAATATGATATGTGAAGCCTTTTTGTTTTAATAAAGGAGCTCTTAAGTGATTTATTATTTTGTCGCAATACAGCATTTAATTTATGATGTCAAATCTTCTAATACATAGTCCTTGAAAGACAGCCCAATACAAAACAACAAAACTAAGAGAAATTTCATAAATAATATCAAATCCTTTTTTACACTGGTAGATATTACTTAAGTCAATGAAAGAAATTGTACAGTCAAATTCATATTGAACCTATTCAATTTAGATGTTAAGAAGGATTATGATTTTACCTGCGAGAAGTATTGAAAAAATTACATTGAATTTTAAATGGAAATTTCCAAAATAGGTAATAATTTAGCTTCTGAATTTGTGATAACATCAAAATTCTACTAGATCGATTATGACGGCCCTTATCGTCTTCGAGTTTGAAGCTGAGAATAGTAACATAGAGATCTTTTAACATCCTTTCCAAAGATATCATTTCAGTAAAAAGAATGAAATAGATCAACTAAAAAGGTTCTTATGTTTACGACGAATATTACTAGATAAATTAAATCCACAAACTTGGAAAATTGTTTCAACATCTAATAATAACAGCGGGTGTTCAACGAGAAATAAAATACATTAGAAGAAAATTCCTTTATTTTGAGGCATGACAATAAAAAATTTACACAAAAACACTTAGAAGTTAAGCTTGGTAAAGAACCATTGGTTCTTACCAGCTCTGTGCTTCTCTTCAAAAGCCTTCTTGATAGTCTTCTTAGCTTCTTCACGTTGAGAAGGTTCCTTGAAAGTTTCAGTAGAAACAACGGTCTTCAAGGTGTCGAGTTCGAAAGTGTAACGGGTGGGCATCAAGTGGTTGAAGTTAACGACCTTGATGAAAGGCTTGATCTTGGTTCTCTTAGCGACCTTCTTTTCACTGTGAGCTTTGGTGACCTTCAAAGGGTATCTTTCAATACCAGCGACGAGAGCATGGCCGAAAGGGTGAGACTTGGAGCCTTCATCGTGGGGCTTGATGATGACGACCTTCTTACCGGCGTAACGTCCACGGACAACGATAGCTAAAATTATGGTGTTAGTATATAGTTTTCTTTAGAATGACAATCGGCTCCAATGACTGAGATAATATGACGTGATAGAATAATACATGAATGCTGTGTTGATTCCGCTCCCGAATTGCCTCCTCAAGTCCTAAAGGTTTGACGCAGCTCCAAGAATGTCGACAATTCCCAACTTGCAACTTTTCCCAGCCTTCCCTTTGCATTTACTACTGTAAATCATATCCATCTTTCCAAGTCGATATAGCTGGTTCAACATAAATATCCAGCAAACACATTATAAAGCACGTTCCAATCATCAACTGTCACTTATTCGCCATCAGATTATAAAAATCAATCAAACATACCAACTTTGCCTGGCTTCAAGAATTTGGATCCCATTGTGTATATGTCGTTAGTCGTAGCTACTAGGTGGAAGGGAAAATTTTGTTCAGAAAGAAAAGATTGAAAGAAAAGTGAAGAAAAAAAATTTGTTGGTAGTATGGCTTAGTCATGAAAATCCCAACCGGTTATGTAACTTTTCAGCACATAGAACATCTGAACAATTGTCCAGGGAAAGGGTTATAATATTTAAGGTTTACTTCTAGTATGAAATATACTTAGTGATACAAAACACACCAGTGACTGCTAAATTCCCAAAGTAGCAACTCAGAAATGCTTATTGTAAATGGTATCTAACCAGTATTCTCGAAGCTGGAAGTTGATACGGTACCCAAATAGAAGGTTCCGATGAGGAGCGCAATTATTCGAAAAAGACAATGTGAACGGCTGGAGCATTTTTCACGTGAATACTATTTTTTGAGGATAGCAAAAGTAAACAAAAAAAAAACTTAAATCTTTGTTCGTAGAACCCTTCTTAAGTAAATCTTTCGGTTTCAGCTTTTTGCAGTACGAGTCAGTTAGTGTATATGGTATATGCCATATCCTAGTGCAAGTGTATGTACTGTATGTATTTGTTAGAAATGGAAAAATGGCCAGCATTCAGCCATAAAGTAAACAAACAACCTAACAACATATCTAAACAAACAAACAAACCCGAGCCAAAGATGTATCCTGGTTCTTGAAACACAAGTATGTAAAGCTTAAAGAATTGACTATTTTGTCCGAGACTATATGCTAATTTTACTTCAAAACACAATCAACCTGAACGCCATATTGTTTTCGATGTGTGTTGAATCACTGTTGATTGTTTATTCCAGCTTCTTAGTGTGAGGCAAATATCCAGTAGTACCAATAGGTTCTAGCTTAAAGTCTAAAATACGTGTAGTATGTGCTCCAGCGCGCAACTAAAATTATTATGTGCGTTTAAGTTAACGGTACAGTAAATTTACTACACGCAAGCTTACTAGACTGAATACATTCCAAAGATCTTGTACTATCCTCGGGTTTAGTCAAACATTCACTTTTCCAAACACTTTTCTGACTCCTATTCCCGACCAAATATTTACAAACCCAGCCTTCACGACCATCTATTACTTAAACTTGGGCATCAAGTTCTTTCGATTGCGGATGGGTCTATGACGATGGCTAATTCCAATGCACAAAATGATTCTGACAAGGCTAACACACCATCCAATGAGAATCACGATAGTTTACCGCTTGAAGGTTCCGTCAGCTCAAAGCAATCCTCTCCAACTCTGGTGAGCTCTTATAGCGGTACAAATTCAACTTCTAATACTCACAAAAAGAGCTTCTCACAGGTGTTTTCTCAACTAAAGTCTCCTGTGCTAGTCAACAATATCTTTACCCCTTCGGCCCCAATGAAAATCAGTAACCCCCCTATCCGATCAATTTTATCCGGCAAGCTTCTGTCAAAAAACTCCTTAAACGACAAGCATATAATAGAAATATTAAAGAGTACGCGGGAGAATAAAGGTTTGACTAATGATATGGTCAAGGAGGTGACGTCGACATTGGACGAATTAAAAAGGATTCGAGTGCAATCCGAGGAACACGGTACGATCTTGCACGATATAAAAGGGATGTCTGAGAAGTCTATTGAAGGAAATGAAACCGTTAAAGACAAACTTTCTTTGGTAGTTAAAGCATTGGAGAATCAACGAGAAATGCAGCGGTCAATCAACACAGTTGCAGCGGTTCTTGTTGACCAAATGCGTGAGATGGTTAGGAGATTGGATAGATTTGATGGGATAACTTCACAATCACAGTCCACATTAACGAATTCTACGGAAACCGATGTTTCATTACCGCTTAATAGTACGAATAATTTGGGCTTGATCCTTGATCACTTGAGCGCCTTCTCGCATTCTTTGACATCACAGAATGAAAACACCAACAATGTATTGTTAGGGATCAAAAACTACTTTGAAAGAACAGTCCATGAGTTAGATGCTCTTCACAAAAATATATCCGAACTGGTTAGAAAGGAAGTAGAAGATGCATCGAAAGATTTCAGTACTTCTATAAAATGGTCAACTGAGAGAACCTACGAACAACTTCAAGTAATTGCGAGTGATCTGCTTGGATTCCAGACAGCTTTGGCCAGCACCAGAAATTCAGCACCGATACAAGAACCAACTCATATACAACCGTTTGTTGACGAAATTCTGGATAAGATAGAAAACTTTGAAGTACAATCCATGGCAGACAACGACAAGAAATTTAATAGCATGATCGAATTTATTTCCATTCAATTTGAAGAATTTGCATTACTCAACGAAACCCGAACAAGTCAAAACAAACAGCTGTTAGATAATATTTATGATAAAGTGAATTTTGAAGACGAAAAAAACAACATATTAGAGCACTTCCTAAAAGAACTTAAGTCTGTGGCAGACACTGTAGACAAGCGAAGAGAAGAGCGACTTGAGGAATACGCAGCAAGAACTAAAAAAGCTGAGAATGAACAGCAAATAGCGAACCAAAAATGTATTGAACTCGAAGAGAAGATGAGGAAACAGGAAGATGAGTACAATCAAAAGATTTCTAAGCTACAAGAAGAATTAATGATTGCGAAAACTGAAAAGATGGAATCAGACGCTCACAGAAAAGCAATTGTACATGAAATGCGATTACTAAAGTACTTCAACAATGACATTGAGCGCCACGAACAAATCATTCAGTCCCTTGAAAGTACAACTGAAACATTACGAACGGAAAAGTTCCAACTTGAGAAAAGCGTTGAAGAGTTGGAAGTAGCATATCGACGGAGACATGCTGAATTAGAAGACTTAGAAGCGAGGGCAACAAGGTTTGAAGCTAGACTAAACGAGAGCCTATTAGATAGGTCTAAATCGATTCTAGGGTCGACTACACTTACCATAGCTAAATCAGATCAGATGGGATCTGGGCCGCTACAGCAGTTGCAAAAGAATGGAGGCAGCAGAAATCTTTCGCTTGCACCTGGGTTTTTGGAAGAAGAAAAGGAGAATAACCTACTTTCAATTGCCAAAAGAAACGACGTTAAACAAAGAAGCATCAGCATGTTTGTCGAACATGACAAGCCAACAGCGTAATGGACTGTATTGTTATGTTAATGTGGTCGAGATTCCACTTACAGACCTTCATCTATTATTGCAAACTTATTTTTTGACTATCCTTATTTATCATAACATTCATATAAATTTATTCCATAATATTATTATACTGATTTTACTCTACATTTTCATTAACTTGTATAACGGTTACCAGTAATTCTTGAATAGAATGTATCCTATTCAAAATCGACTCATGTATGTATATATACCTGTATTTTGTATTAAATTTGTGCTTTATAACGAAAAATTGAACTATAAATTTAGGACGGAAGGGCCAATATAAGTTTACCTATTGGTTATAAGGTGCTTCTCCCAACTTTCAAGAAACCTAAGCTGAACTTAGTACTCTCAATATACTAGCTCCCCGACAATTATCATCCAAACTTTTACTACTCACAAACTATCGAAATTCACCGGCCGACTATTCGTTTTTCATTTTAAATTGTTACCTTCATAACCCCAAAATATGGTATGTATTTGAGACAGAGATCTTCGGATTATTTGCGTTCTAACAACATGTATAGGTTCTACCAATAGTTGCAGCATTCGCCGCCGGCGTCATCTTCACCTCAGCGCGAGCAGCAGTCAGAGCTTATGCCCGACTAAAGCTCATGCCCCCAGAAGCTTTTCTTAACCCGGATGCCGCATTCAAAAGCTCGTTTTCCGAAACCAACAAAAACTTCCTCCACGGCGGGTTTGACGATAAAATGTCGGTGGCGGAAGCTTTGGATATACTGGGCATGGAACGACGTGGCGGCACACTCACGCAAAAGGACCTGAAAAAAATTCATAGACAGATCATGATTAACAATCACCCGGATAGAGGCGGATCGCCGTATTTGGCGATGAAAATTAATGAAGCGAAAGATATGCTGGACCCTATTGCGAAGAAATAATTTTTTTGGTTTTGTTTTTTCCTTGATGTGTGTATTTTTTTCTTTCTCTCCAATCTTTCTTCACTCACGCTCTGCTAGTTGTTGTGAAGAAACCATTCTTATTGATCGATACACTCAAAAATGACTTCTATTTGGAGCCGGAAACTAGATCTGTTTTATGCCATCTATTTTGTGCAACACATAATTATCACAGTGTTAATTGACAGCACAATTGCCATCCCACTAAAATACCAGCTCCCCATTCAAACCCGACTTGGCCAATACCACATTGAGAAGAACAACGATCTCCTCGTCGCAAATCCCAGGCCTTGGTTGATTGGTTATGTTTGGATCGAAATAATTTTTCAGCTTCCCTTTTTCTTCTACGGCGCATATCAGTTTTACAAAGGGTCAAAGAAGATATACGTTCCCACGTTGATTTATGGAGTGGAAGCTTCGATTACTACATTTGCATGCCTGGTGGAGTTGTTTTATTTGGACGTGGATCAAAGTACATTGATTTCTTTGGTTGGTATGTACTTGCCTACGTTACTGATCCCTGCTTGGCTGGCGTACGATATGTCGAAGAGAATTGGAGCGCTGATTGGAGAGAAGGTCAAGGACGAATAACTAGGTGCTGTAAACCGGAATTACAGTTTAGATTGTACTAGGCTTATAATATTGTATGAATACTTTTTTTAATAATAGATTGTAGATGTTTAGAGCATGGATGTTTATTATTTTGAGTATGGATTGTCTACTAACTGACAACCATGGTATTTCAGCGTGTTTGATACCTATAAACTCAAAGTGCAATTAACACAAATTGTGATAAACAAACACCCATCCACAGGTAGATCCAAAACCCTGACGAAAGTGGTACCTTTTTATGCAAATAGTGTACTTCACTGATACCTTCCTCTACTACTAAAGGATATTACAACTATCGATACAGATGATGTTTGACAAAGGCTTTCAACAAATCTATTCCCGTACAATTGACAGATAAACTGTGAATGAAAACGCATATACACAATATAATACACGGTAAGAATGATTTTCTCTATTTTGAAAGTCGAAAACCTATATCTATACATTCTAGTCAGTCTTTTTGTCAAAAGGATAGTAATCCCTCAATGTCCCATCTCTTTCTTTCACTTTCGCTTTCTCCATTCCCTCCCTGCAAAAGACTTTCCCAGGGTTCAGGAGCCAATACGGATCCAGTGCTTTCTTCACCGTCACCATAACACCTACAGTATCAGACCCCAATTCAGCCATCAAGTAATCCATCTTACTCACTCCGACCCCGTGCTCTCCGCTACAAGTACCTTCCAACTCCAGCCCTCTATAAACGGTATTTTTGGCCACACGGCGCGCCTTTTCTTCATCCGCAGGCTCGTAGATTAAAGTGGCATGGAAATTACCGTCCCCAACATGTCCAATAGCACTACCATACGCAATTCCAGAAGCTTTGATATCGTCTTTCGTGGACTGCACAAGGTCGGCCAGCCGGGACATGGGAACTGCAACGTCCGTCGTATAGAGATGCGAATTGGCCGGTGCGAGTGACATCGACGCCCAAAGCGCCTCCTTTCTTGCGGCCCAGAGCTGGGCTCCCTCCGCCGCGCTGCGTTCAAATTCAAAGTTGTCGCTGCCATATTTTTTACTAAGCTCTTGAGCTTTGGCGATTTGCTCAGCAACGGAGGTGGGTGAACCGGAGAACTTGAGGAAAAGCGTCGGCTTTTCGGCCCATTTACGCTCAGTTGAACCGGACGCATTCACAGCCCACATTTGAACTTCGTCCATTAGTTCGACGCTGTGAATGGGAATGCCGGCTTTGATGATGGATATTGCTGTGTTCGTTGCGTCTTTGATAGTGGGGAAGCCACAGATGGCCACTTTACTGCATTCGGGTTTGACTTGAAGTTTTACTGTGATCTCGGTGATGAGGCCTAAGGTGCCTTCGGAACCACAAAAAAGATGGTTGAGATTGTATCCAGCTGCGGACTTTCGAGGTCGCTGTTTGGTTTTGATGATGCTCCCGTCTGCTAAAACTACCGTCAAATTTACAACATGGTCACGCATGGGACCGTATCTCACGCAATTGGTACCACTGCAGCAAGTAGCCACCATTCCTCCGATCTTCGCGATGGGACCTGGATCAACTCCGAACATAAGTCCAGTTTCCAGTTCATCCAATTTCTTATTTAAGTCTACCCAACCCACACCCGGTTGCAAAGTTGCATCCATATCGTCCGGCCGTATTTCTATTACTTTATCCATAAGCCCAAAATCAAAGCACAGACCACCATAAGGGGCACTGAAGTTTCCTTCAATTGAAGACCCTCCGGAGTAGCCGATCATAGGAATTTTGTAGGTGTGGCATATCTTTGCCAGCTCTGAAACTTCTTCTGTTGTTTTGGGATAAGCAATGGCAATAGGGATTGATCCCGCCTTTGAGATTGTTTCCGGCGTCCATTCATTGTATCCATGACGCTTCAAATCGTCCTTATCCATTGACAGCCTTTCCCCGCCTAGCACTTTGAGCAGTTCCGGGTACGCCTTCTTAAATGTTGTCAAGTCCGCGTATTTGATCTCAGGCCATGTACTTTGTATGGATTTTCCAGCATCCGGATTGGAAAAGTAAGATTTTGTTGTGTAAAAAGTGACGGCCCCGGACACAATTGTAGCCGCTAAAACGGAGACTACCACATTGGTTGATTTCTTCGGCAGCGGCTGCGAGGAGTAAAACCGGGGCGTTGGTCGGGCTTTTAAAGGAAAAAGACGGCGAATAGAGGATCTAAGCATATGTGAAAAACGACTGAATCAATAATCTTTTGAATTCTAAGAAGGAATGAATGAGACGAAAGAACAAATAAATAACAAGAGGTTTGAAATGAAAAATTTCATTAAATTTTGAACAATATTGTACTTTTTGAGGGCCGAGATTAGACTTTGAAAAATACGGAAACTTTTTTTTTTCTTTTTGAAATTGGCATGATCTAGGATTGCGTTTGATTTCGGGGTTGTGGCTTGTTAAGGGCGATATCGCAAAATTTATTTCGAATATCCGATGCTGAGAATTGTCTGCACAGTAAGGAATATACACTAACGCTTGAACGTAACCAATATTACATGTGGAGCAGTTATATGGATTACAGAACTAGCCTACTTAGACATATCCTCTTTATTCAAGGGTCAAACCCAACTAACGAGACGTATCCACCATTTCCAAATCCAAAAAGTTTCAACAACCAATTATTCTAAACTTTTTATGTAGCTAGCCATATACTATTCATTGTAACTGCTTTATTATTCACCATGTTTATTTACTATTTTTCTTCAACTCCTGCTTCTTCTTCTTCAACTTTTCAATCTTATCGTTCTTCTTATCAATTCCGTACTGCATCTTCTTATACAGCTTACGTTGCTTGTTGGTCATCATCATCATCTTCAACTCGCGCTGTTCCTTAGCTTCCTTTTCTTCATTCTTAGCAGAAGCCTTAGCCAATTCAGTTTCATCAGCTTCTTCTTCCTCTTCGGAATCTTCCTTGTCAACATCGTTCTCGTCGACTTCCATCTCGTCAACTTCATCTTCTTCGGCCTCTTCAGCTTCGGAGACTTCGGCGTTAGGATCGTAGCCATCGGCGTCACCCCATGGTGACAAATGAGCTGGACATCTTTCACCGATACCGTAACCTCTGGTCGATACCAACTCACCTTCGTTGACTGAGTCTAAAACCCATTGAGGTTGTACGTATACTTTACCAGGGAGTTTGGTTGATACTTTAGGTCGATCGATGATTACGTGGGTAACACTGTCTATGATCTTCTTGTACTCTTCGGAGTCAATAGGTGGCAATTCGGACTCATGATAAAGCTTGCCGGAAAATGCAAGAACTGGAAGCTCTAGGATATGAAGAGGAACTTCACGAGAAAGAAGGAAAGTGAAGGGCTTGAAAATGGTAGTTAAAGTTTCAGACTTGGAAACTGCGGTGGGCTGAGCTAACAGATCAGACTGGGGTTGATTTGTTTCAAACTTATCCAAAGCTGAATCATCTTCTTGATCGTCATCTTCAACAACAACAACAGCTTCCTTTGATTGTTCATCAGATTTCACAATCTTAGCCATATCAGAAGCTGAAATTTGCTGAACTTCAGTTGATTCGGGCTCTTGGTGAATGGAAGGTAGTAAAGACTGCACACCTTCAGAAGTAGACTCCAAAATGTATGCAGAAATACCCCCAATACCATTGATTTTCTCAGAGTTGATCTTAGGAGGGTAGCTCAATTCGGCTTCGGAATAAAGCTTGTATAAAACGAACTGGACCAAAGTGGTGTAGAATTCCAGGAAAGTAACCATGATTCTGAAATCGACGTCTGAAGGAACGTTTTGAGGAAATTTGAAAGGAACCAACCATCTAATCTTTTCACCTTTAATCACAGCCTCGTAGTAAACACCCTTAATACTGACAAAAACTTTCCTCAGCACCTTTTCCCTGGCAACATATGCCATCCACTCGTGGCACAATCTCTCGGCATCCTTCACGATCTTTGGGTTTACCAAATTTGAAGCAGGGAGCCCTTCGAACAAAAACAGCATTGCCAAAGGATCGTCCAAATCCCTCAAAGCATCCAAAAATGTTGGATATCTCTGTTTCACAATTCCATCTAACTTATAAACTGGTCTATTTTCATCCAATCTCTTCGCATTTCCCAGCTCGCCCTTTCCCAAAGCCTTCGTCAACTTCCTAGCAAAAATCTTGTGCTCTCTGAATTTATTAAGAACTGGTTCATGTAGAAGGTACTGAATATCCTTAGTGTAATAGAAAGTGACCGGAGCACTTGATCCCTTGTTGGCTTTCTTCTTGTTGCGAGGTTCACGAGGGTAGATTCCCTTGAAGATACACAAGCGACGGAAGTCGGCCAACGATATTTGGAGTTTTCTCACGGCCTGAGAACGGGTGATGAAATTCTTAGCGGCTCCGGACTGATGCTTCTTCTTAACTCTCATTTTTGTTTTGGAAATAATGTGATAAATAAATGTGGTTTAGAATAAAAAAAAAATATACCAAATGGAAATGAAAAATCAAAAGAAGTGAAAAATATTGGGAAAAACTCCCAAAAGAATTTTTAGGGTAAATTTAAAGTCCCAACTTGTTTTACACATTAGACTTTGAAGTTGGAATTTGAGACTTGTTTAAAGAAAGAAGAAGAGCACGCAAATGAAATGGAGTCATTTCATTGAGTCTTGACAACCAACAGTACAATGTTCAATGGAACTTTCCGTATCAAATAGGCGATGTGAATCGACCGTTGAAGGTATATGATCTTAGAATTATATTTGCAAAAAAGTGGAACGTTAAAAGCAACTGACCAGATCAGCATAATTCGGCGCAAACTATACTGTACACAATTTCTATACACAGGCTACTCACGGCAACATATGAAACGGAACACACAAATGCCATTAAAACTTGCACATTAAAATAAAAACATTAAACAAAATACGCAAAAAATATGAAGAATAGAGTGAATCAAACTTTGGTCGTCAATAACTGTACAAGAGTCCTTTAACTTCAATATTAGATGATCCACACACCCTTCAAAAAGAAAACAAATCACTGCCTCCCCACCCCACACAACACTCTATAAACGACAGAAATTGGAAAGTAAATAGTTGAAAACCCCACAAAACACATCAGAACCTATATCTAACCTCGCATTCTCAAGATGAAATTGACAATGACGGCAGCCAGCAAAAAGAAACAAAGCATGGTGGGACCAAATCTATCATCGTAAGGACCAGAACCTCTTCTTCTGATTGCTGCAGCTCTCCAGTGGTAAGTGACAAGGGCGTAAGCCATAGTAGCCATGGCGACTAATGTGAATAATGCGGCAGAGATTCTTCCAATTTTGTCTCCGAAATTCAGCAGACCTACTGCCAAACCTCCAAGAATAACTGTGAAATTTAGCCATGACAAAAAGGTACGCTCATTGGCAAAGAACACCTTGGGCTCAACTCTTGTGGGTAATGCAATTCTCTTGCCTATATAACGGTGTTAGCGATTGGTCAATTGGTGGCTAGACTGATCTTGTTACCGAGAGAGACACTGTAAGCAGTAGCAATACCACTTTGAACCTGTCTCGTTCCTTATCATAATGGTGTTATATCAACTTGGCAATATACATACCAGGGGCGGCTTGAAGCAAAGGAGCAGAAGACATTGATGAATGTGATAAGTTGCTATATGTGATAAAGTTTCGAAATAACTTGTCAGAAGTTATACATACATAAGAGCAGGAAAAGATTAAAAAGAGAAGAGAAGGAAAGAAAAAAATGCCTGTAGAAATTGATCTTTGTTATATTAGCTTTTAGGGTGTTGTTTTTGTGATGCATGAGCCGCCCATACAGGGCAAGGGCATAAACTTTCACGTGGGCCGGTTTACTCGTAAATAATTGATCATCAGAAATATGGCAGCTTTTTTTATTGTTACTTACTGTACAGTACTGGTTTTGTTGAAAATTTCCATAGTATCAAAGCCGTTTCTTGAACCTCGAGTTTTGTTTTATGCAGTAGCCTGAATTTGGGCTTCATCCATACTTTGAATGATGCTGTAAAGAGCACAAGATAGGTTACGATGCGTCTAGTGTAATAGCAGCTGTTTTATATTGTTAGAGGAAGGCGCATAGATGAATTTTTTTCAGGTATTTTCAATGACCCGCCAAGAAGTACCGACTTTAGAGAAGAATATTCAACGTAATAACAGAATAGCCATATTTAGGAGTCAATATGCTACCAAATATTTATATGACAGTAATCTCAATTCCCTGGATACGGAGCGTTCTATATATATTTCAATGCTAGTGATATTTCTGAAATTTGATAAATGAATAAATGAACGTCAGTTCTCTCAATCATGAACTAGAATATTATAATAGTAATAACAAAAATCGGTCCATGCAAAATCTACCTTTTAAACACTAACTCCACCGCCTTCTTCCACAATCCCATTTTCACCGATCTCAAATGTTGTAATATTGGGCCCACAATGACACGAGAAAACGACCTCGAAATATCTTTTCACTTCCGTTTTCTCCAGCACCTTCTTCACCTCCGCACTGCCGCCACTGCTGCCATGTCCCGCCAAGCGTTGCGGCTCCTCTCTCACTAGGTACCGGTTTGTCCGGTGAAGAATTATTCGGTTGTCTATAGCATTCACCCACCGCACGCCTAGCGCCGGTTTCTTGCTCGCCTGCCCTTGCAGCCATTTCATCTCGGTCCGCAAATTGGGCCCGGTATCAGGGAGGGCGCTGGTGTCGTGGGGGTCTCGGAAACTGTCCGCCACTTGGTTTACGACTAGCACAGCAAGCCCTCGGTTGGATAGGTCGCGGAATAAATTTATGAGCTCGTCCAGGGATCGTAGGTTTTTGGATCCTCTGTAGAACGATGCAATGCTGTCAATGATGACCACACCGAGGTTTAGTTTTTCAATTAGGACAGGGACCTGGTATTTCAGAACGTGGACCAGCTCGTCTGCCTCGTTGCAGTAATATACCTGGACACGTTCCGAGCTCACTTTATCAGTCTCGTTCACTTTATTCGTATAAGCCCTTATAGCCTCGAGCCTTTGTGTCCTGATTCCTCCACTTTCCGTCTCAATATACAATGCTCCTTTCTCCATTCCTCCATTCTCCCGAGGCAGCTGTACTCTGCATGCCATCTGTAGCATGAAGTGTGACTTTCCCGTCCCCGACGCCCCGGAGACCTCTGTCACGCACCCTGCACGTATTCCTCCTTCCAACACGCGGTCTATCGCGTCGACTCCCACCGCAACCGCTTCTTCCTTCGGAGGACCATGGCCAGTTTTGGACAGCGGAAGCAGGTGGACGGAAGCGTTGAGCTCGGCGTGGAGGATTTGAAGAAAGGCGCGGATCTCGGTGCCGCTGCGGTTGGTGAGTTGGGCGAGATCGGAAACGGAAAGTGTTAGGAGGTCGCTGGTGGTGAGGTTGTGGGCGGTGATGGAGGTAAAAAGAGTATCGAAGTCGCTGTTGAAGGGAAGCGTTGTGTGGGGGAGGGTTGAGTAGAGATCGGTCATATTTTTTATGGGGAAGGTTGTTCTTTTATTGTTAAGGTGACGGATGGAGAGGATGGGATGGCTTTCTTGGGGAAATTGGCAGCTTGTTAGTGCGTCATACCAGGTTTTGTGATGTGTACTTAAAAGCTGCTGTAATTTTAAGAATACTAGGAGACTTCTGCACGCAGTTTTAGAAGTCGTTAATTAAACCAATTCTAATCAGCACAATAAGTCTTCAAAGGCTCAAAAAGAAAGGTTTGTTTGGTATTCCCATTCTTTTTCATTGATATTAATGACAGAGTCTTGTAGGGACGTGATTTTTTTCGTTACACAGTAATCTAGAATGTGTATGGCATATGTCATAAGTAGGCGGTTCGAATGATATACAGCCGTAGATTCAGTTGCCCAAAAGGTTTTTTCTGGGTCCTTTACCTCTCAATTCATTGAATTCATCTCATTACGCTTATTGCTACAGCATTTTGCTATTTTGCTAGTTACTGGTAAACTTACATTGTATCAGGGACAAATCCATAAATTCTATAATTATTGATGTTATTAATCTACGTTAAAAGTGCTTTTAAATACTATTTCAGGAACAGAAAATATTCAGCCACGCTTATCTAAATCCATTGGGGCCATAGCTCAAGAAAATGTGTATAGACTAATGTAATCGAATATATGTGAAAACATATACTGTCCTTTTCTCGCAACTCCAGCCTTTGTTTGCGGATAAACGGTGCCTCGAATTTTTAATCTTACAAGTGTTCTTTCATGTTCGAAACTTACCATATCTTACACCCAGGCGCAGCACATACAGTTTCTACAGCTGGTAAAAAGATTTCGGTAAGGCAGTAAAACCAATGACCAAACCGACTCTTGAGCACGATAAAAGCCTCAACAACAAACATTAAGAGTCAATAGGTCTAACTTATTCACAAAGATCGTGGCAAAGTAACATCAATTCTCGTCTGTTACTCATATCAAATTCTTCCCTTGTGATCATTGTTACAAAACATATAGCGAACGGCTGAGTTTTTAGTCAAAAAAACATGGCGCAGGGAAGATAATAATAATAATTTTTTTGACGCTACAGAATTTTCTCCCAACTCACACATAATTTCCAGATAACTTTTTTGTATGGAGTCACTTTAGTGTTTCCCATAGAAAGCAAAGATGACTTATGGAATGCCGGTGAATCTATTGAAATAACTGTGGTACTGAAAGCTCGTGGTAAAGTGAGTGGCCAAGTTCTTGGTTTGGAGCAAACTGAATCTGACCAGTTGGGGAAATGCTAAGAAAGAGTGAAAAATTCCGATTCACCATGCTATTGGTGTAGCTCTCAATTCGGGAAGTTAATTCGAAAACGATGCATGACCATTGAGTATTGTAGTTCTGTTAGTGAAATCACAGCGATACTAACTGATTTGTAGTGCTCTTCTTGTGATGAAAATTTGGGTTTTTTATATACTGTATGTAGGGCACATGGCCAGTTTCTGTGATGTACCAGACTATTCGTTTGCTCCAATGAATTCAATTCTCTATTACCCTGTGGGTCTATATAATATATAAATGGGGTTTATACAGAAATAATCAAATCCTTTTCATTTAGAGACTACGATAACAATAAAACCTATCGATATGCCATTAATACTTCTGTCTGGAATAGACAATTATTTTGCGCCAAAGAGAAAAAAAAAGAATGATCTAAAGAACGAGGCCTCTACACACACACACGCACACGCACACAAAACCAGAAACAGTTAATCCCATGATGCTGAGCCGAGTCCAATCACAGATCAACATCAAAAGCCACTCATCTTTGCGTCGAGTACAAAGTATGTAGTCACCGTGTTAAGCCTTTAAAGGAAATTTTAGACTAAACAAAATGAACAGAGTTAAAGCTAAGTATTAGACTATTTGTTTAAGGTTTAGCTTCAGGTCATCACCTCCCCTCCCTCTCCAGGGAACAGAAAGTGTCACATAGTTTGGTAACTACAACTAAGACTATGATTACAACAACAAGTGTTTGTGTACATCTACACACCAACGTCATAATTATGAATTAGCAACTTGATGATCTTAGTCATAATCTCTTAACTTTTTTTTTCTTTCTTTTCTGGTAACTTATATAAATCCAAGCACTTTGCCAGGTCATTTTTATTTTCATTTATTTTATTTGTTTCTTGAAGATATATCTCATTGTCAATATCTAGCCAATCCAGATATCTATATCAGCACCTACTTAGTATTCAAACGCAAACTAAAGTCTCATATATACTCTTTTCTTCTTGGTCCCGAAACAAATAAAGAGAGAGCCATATTACTAGCCAGATCTATCTAAACCCACTTCAGTACATTGAAATCAACCGCTAACAAATAAGATTGAAACGGATCATCAAATTGATTTAATTCGGACCAAATCACAAAACTAATAGCTTAGTCTTAATTTTTGATTGCTAAAATATAACAACCCCAAAAACTAAAAACCAAAAACTACAATGGCTATGAATCTGAATCTTCCAAGCAACACACTGTTCATCATTCGTTGTATCCAACTCTTCTTCTCAATCTTGGTTCTTGCCCTCAGTGCTGCATGTATATCCCACACCACCACTGGCAGCAGGATCTACTATTCATTCTACCTCACAGGTGATGCCTACATTCTATTTGTCTCGCTTTGGACCCTGTTGTATCTATCATGGGTCTGTCTATGGGGACCCTGGACTCCCATCACAGCCGTCCCTATTGCGGCAGTTGCCGTTGAAACCATAACCAACATTTTCTGGTTTGCCGGCTGGATCACACTCGCGTCCTTTTACGGCAACTCCAGCTGTTTGTACGGAAGAAACGTGTGCCCAATTGGTAAGGCCAACACTGCCATGTCTGCACTCGCGTGGCTCACATTTATGGCAAGTACGGTGTACATGTTTTATAGGGGAACAAAATATTTCCGCACAAATGGGATTAGCTATCCTGGCCCGTTCATTCTGGGAGGTGAGTTTAAAGAAGTCGTGCCACCAAGTGGTAATGCTGCAGGTTCAAACAGGGAGGATATCGATCTGGAACACAATTTGAGTAATAAGGAAACGGTCACTAGTGAAGATAATTATACTAGCACCAACAACAATATCAACACTACTGCAAATACCAATTACAATGCAACTAGCCCACACGAAACGTATATGGGAAAGGATTCGTCTACTACTCCAAATAGAATTCCAGTTGCAGGTACTCCTATTTAATTATTTTTTTCTTTCGTTCAAGTTGGATTGAATACGTTTTTACAAATGAATAATTTGTTTTAATATTGATATAATATACATGTTTTCCTAATTAATTATTGTTCTTTCTTGCCTTATATCATTTTCTGTTATTGTCTATAATATTATAATCCTTGTGTTCATTTACATTTGACGTATCGTGTGTATATGGCCAGTTCCATTAACTCTCAATACTGCTTTGCTCATTTATGTATTGTGTTTGTTGTAATATCAAGTGACAATTCTTGTTTTTTTGTACCAGAAAAGAGATCATTTGTATATAAGTTATCTGTTGTAATGTCCAACTGTTTCCTGTTCCTTTGCTACTTATGTTGTATAAAAAAGGATTTACCGTCTTTGAATTTTATATACCAATATGGTAACACCAGCGCTCATCCTACCATGCAGTACATTCAAGTGGTTGTGTATATTTACTATTACATTTATATTGATAGAGTATATACTGTTACACAATGGCTGAGAAGGACTTTAGACAGCAAGAGAAGAAGGAAAGGAATAGTGCGAACTTGTTTCTGCTACACATGTATTCGTAAAGGACAATAAATTTAACTGTATCAAAAGATAGGAAATAGAACATATTATAGACATTTTAAGCCTGAAAAAAGAAGTAGTAAAGTCAAAGTTGCATTAGGAAGATTCCATGTTCTTTAATGAACATGCTCAAACAACAAATTTTAATATCAATCAGCTCAACATATCCAAATATGTGATGGATAAACATGAACATCTTTCAAACTTTCGCTTCCAATCACCAGCTTCATACATAACCGTTACTATACATTAAATTCAGTAATAACTACCTTCAATTTGATTCGGGTTCATGGTAAGATATAACTATATAGTTAGTACGAACGTGCACGATGTGCACGAAATAACCCCCCACGAACAAATCTCGTATTTACTTCAGGTATATACGGTAGTATATAATACGTGGTCCCCAAACTTGGTAAAGGAAAGAGGTGTAAGCCACAAAATACAAACTGGTTGGTTGGTGTCAATCTGTCAGTTTCTCTTTTCATTTGGAGTGCATGTGGTCCTGAATGAAGAAAAAGTGGCTGGAATATGAGAGTGAAGAGGTAACGGAATCTTTGCACGGTTATGCGGGTTCTTCCTGATTGACCTGTTGATGAGATATGCTTACGGGCATTCAGAACTTACTGCTGTTTTTGTACGCACTGTGCACTAGAGATCCAAAATGTACGTAATACGGTAAAGAATAAAAAGGATGAGCCACAATGTCAGACTCATAACACAAACGGCTGAACCAATGACAGCAGGGAAAGAAAAAAGTTTATATCAAAGCTTAACACCATCGCTTTGAAAAGTGACGAAATATCATGTGACTCTACTACCATTATCGTCCATGGTATTGTTGCTTGGTTTGGTTTGGGTTGTCCAAACGGTGTGCTCAATCGGAGGTGGAGATTGGGATTGGTGGAGGGGAGGAAATGATGAAATTGATGAAATGTCTGAGGTGTCGTCGCTGTTGCTTTTGTTACGTTATTGTTGGTGATGTTGTTGGAATTGTGGATGGTGATGAAATACAAATTGATGGAAAATAAAATTTCGTCAGAAACCTGGGGTATAGAGCGATTATTCAAGCGAACATACAATCAAACAATTGGATCAATGAAATCAGCTATCATCTACTGAAATAACTTCATACACCTGCCAGAAGGAATCTAACATAAAACTGTTATTCATTGCAAAGATTCATATCTGTAAATCTCAAGACATATAAGCTCATTGTATAACTCCATGGTGCAATTGATAAAAAAAAAGTCCAAATCATAAGACTCTTCAATATTGACTTCTATTGGTTTCATTATGAACCTATATAATCTTGGAATTTCCTTGAATTTTTTTTCTTCTTTTTTTATAAATATTTCTCGTTCTCTTTCAATTCCTCCCCTCTCCTCCTCCTTCAATTCTCATCATCTCTTTCCAATAGACAAAGCAGCAACCACAATGCCCTCCCACTTTGATACTGTCCAACTGCACGCCGGCCAAGTCGTTGATCCCGCAACCAAGGCCCGTGCCGTCCCCATCTACGCAACCACCTCCTATGTGTTTGAAAACTCGCAGCACGGTGCTGACCTCTTTGCCCTCCGCACCCCAGGTTACATCTACTCCCGTATCATGAACCCCACCACCGACGTTTTCGAAAAGAGAATCGCCGCTCTCGAAGGTGGTGTTGCCGCCGTCGCTGTCGCTTCTGGCCAAGCCGCACAACTCCTGGCCATCACCGGTGTCGCCAAATCCGGTGAAAACATCGTTGCTGCTCCCTACCTCTACGGTGGTACCTACAACCAATTGAAGGTTACTATTCAAAGATACGGAATCTCCACAAAGTTCGCTAAAGACGATTCGCCCGCCGAATTGGAAAAGCTCATTGACGACAAGACTAGAGCCATCTACTTGGAGTCCATCTCAAATCCTAAATACAGTGTCCCCGATTTCGAAGCGGTCGCCGAAGTCGCTCACAAGCACGGAATCCCATTGATTGTGGATAACACTTTCGGTGCTGGTGGTTTCTACGTCAACCCATTGGCCCACGGTGCTGATATTGTTGTGCACTCTGCTACCAAGTGGATTGGTGGACACGGTACCACCATTGCTGGTGTCATTATTGATGGAGGTAAGTTCAAGTGGGACGAGCACGTTGACAAGTTCCCCCACCTTACTGAGCCCGCTGAAGCTTACAACGGTCTTTCTTACACTGGTGTCCTTGGTAACGCAGTTTCTTTCATTACTTACGTCCGAACCGAGTTGCTGCGTGACTTGGGTCCTGCTCTTAACCCGTTTGGTGCATTCCAACTTATCCAAGGTTTGGAGACTTTGTCGCTCCGTGCCGAGCGTCATGCCGAAAACGCTTTGAAACTGGCCAAGTTTTTCGAGGAAAGCGAGTACGTTTCTTGGGTACTTTACCCAGGTTTGGAATCGCATCCTGCCCACGAGCTTGCTAAGAAGTACTTGACCCGTGGATTCGGTGGTGTTTTGTCGATTGGTGTCAAGCCCGTTGAAGGTAACAAGGACATTGGTGCCAATGTTGTTGATGGTTTGGAGTTGGCTTCTAATTTGGCCAATGTCGGTGATTCCAAGACTTTGGTTATTGCACCATACTTTACTACACACGCTCAACTCAAGCCTGAAGAAAAGGTTGCTTCTGGAGTTACTGAGGATTTGATTAGAATCTCAGTGGGAACTGAATTCATTGATGATATTATTAACGATTTCAAGCAATCTTTCGAGAAGGTTTACAAGAAGAGCGATTGACTAGCTTCTAATCTTTAAAATTTGGGTGGAATAATTTTTTTTTCTTTCCAAGTTTTAAGAGTGGTGTGAGATCAATTGATGGTGATTTTTGTGATGGAAAAGATTTGTTTATATAAATGTGATACATGTTTTTATGATGATGAGAAGTAATGTTTTTTTTTTGGGATGGTTGATGTAATGAGAAAATTTATAAAATAAAACAGAATTGATATGAAATGAAATGAAGTGAAAAGAGTATGATGTACGAGATTTGCAAAGTAGATGTGTCTTTTTAAGAATACTATTTTGACTAGAACCGGGTGGGCGTTACCAAAGAACGATACTGAAGTAGTCGATATTTTTGAACCACGGTATGATGGGAGCATAACAGATGACCGAATGACGTTACATGCTGTACGGTACAAGCCCTTATAACCAGCACACAAATATTTATCCAATACTTCTACTATTGTACTGTACGTGAACCCTCCCGGATACTTTGTTCAAATCCAGAATGGAAATGCATGTACATCCCGGGGCACACTAGAACGACCATTTGGCTTGAACAAAAAAAGTCGGTACCCGGGACATCCCCTGGCACACACGCAAAACTACAGTATACAGTACGCTGATATATAAACAGATGAATACAATCTCAAGACTTAAATCCCGTTACTACTGGTCTTGCAGATGATGTGTACCGACCACGTAGGATCTAAAAGGACTGTATGTATACAATATTTGCTTACTCGTGTGCACACCGATATAAAAAGGTATAAGTTTTAAGGTATAAGTGCGTAAATAGGGAATACCGAACTGTTTGTTTTTGGACAGTCACAGTACCGTACAGAGCTGGATACAGGAAGACCTGATGAAGTTTGTAACCAGTAAAGATGGACCAGCTCAATTGTACTTTATAAGGTAGCTGGGAATTGATACACCAACATATTACCGTATATAAACCATCTACGTATTTTTTATATACAACAGGACTGTTTGAGAAAGTCAGTACCGTATTTAGTACATTAGTATTACTAGAGTATTGTATAGACCGGTATACCCACGATATGCCATCTTACAAAACGTTGTTTTTTTCTTTCTTTCTTTCTTGAATCGATGAACTTGGTACTTTTCTGCGGTACACAGAAATACTGTTGCGCTGTTGGTCAAGGGGTTAAAAGTAGCCTCTCGCTTGTTCAACCATTTCGTTGAAAAAAAAAATGAACAAACAAAAACCGATCATGAGTAGTGTGCACCCCAACCCCCCAACCCACATTACGTGTTCCTTCCCCAACCACCGTTACATATCGATAGCCACCTGAACTTGTATTGTACCAAGTTGCGGAACAAAGTTTGTACCGTATCTTCTAATTTGCTAGTCCCGTATACGTACAGTTTGGACACCTGCCTAGGTCGTAGTGCTGGTAAAGATGTGCCTGTGCCTGTGCTGTACTTTGTACACTTGGAAAGGTAGTTTAGATAAACAGCAGCAGTGTATACGTCAAAACATAGTCCAATCTTTGTAATGCTGCACTGTACTGTCAATTACTTGGACATTTTAGGACCTGGATTGGATTG